>CM050421.1:10174458-10441958 GCA_027564155.1 Gymnocypris eckloni scoliostomus
TAACATTATTTTCTTTTGCCATATTTGGTAAAACCATGTTTTAATCTCCATTTTTTTCTCATTTTTATTCAGTTGAGTAGTCTAATAATTTGCCCTTTTAGTCCATTCAGGGTATGTTAATGGCTGATAGGATAATTAATAAAAGCCTCATCAAGTGTGATAACCAAAACTATTAGGCATAATATACATGTATTTGTTCCAGAAACATTGAATGTTAATACACTTATTATTGACTAAAGAAAATGAATTAGATAGGTAAACACATTTTTATAAGAATCAGGGGTTTTAACATGGCTGCAGCTGTAATAGTAAACTCTTTCTTGAAATGTGTATGACAAATCAAATTAGAATGTTTTCACAGATAATGCAGTTGAGATTAATACAGTGGTGCTTGAGTGACTTGATTTGATCAACAGATTTGGCTGCTGTTCTTCACTGACGATGAGGATGATGCTTAAAATATGTCCTGCAAAAAGGTTAGCACCAAACTTCATATTGCCCTATTTCATCTTAAATGAGTCCTCATGGCAGGAGGTTGTGGGTTGACTGTGAAAACAAAACCGGAAGAGTTCATTTTCAATAAGACAGGTAATTCCAGATTTAGTTTCTGTGTTTCTTTGTTTTTAAATGAAACCAATCAACTGATAAAGGAACTGATACAACTATTTATTTTCAGTTTTGCATGCACAATTGTTTCATCTTGAATCTGATAATATCTGGATCCTGAAGCAAACTGTTTACATTGAAACAGAGACTTGTAGACAGTATACACCACCATTCAAAAGTTTGCAATTGGTATGATGTTTTCAGTCTCTATTGTTTGTAATAAAAATACAAAAAACTGTAAAAACAGAAATAATATGAAATATTATTACAATTAAAAATTTAGGTCTGAATCACCACGGTATTGTAATAAGTGCTTATATTCAGACTATTTTAGACCTGTATGGACGAAAACCGCTGTAGCATAGCCCAGTTTTCTATTTTAATATATTTGAAATGGTAATGTTTGCTGCTCTAGAAACATTTTTTTTTTTTTTATTATCATTGTTGAAAACACTTGTGCTGCTTAATATTTTTGTGGAATCCATGATGCATACACTGAACAAAATGATAAACGCAACACTTTTGTTTTTGCCCCATTTTTCATGAGCTGAACTCAAAGATTTAAGACTTTTTCTATGTTCACAAAAGGCCTATTTCTCTCAAATATTGTTCACAAATCTGTCTAAATCTGTGTTAGTGAGCATTTCTCCTTTGCCGAGATAATCCATCCACCTCACAGGTGTGGCATATCAAGATGCTGATTAGACAGCATGATTGTTGCACAGGTGTGCCTTAGGCTGGCCACAATAAAAGGCCACTCTAAAATGTGCAGTTTTACTGTATTGGGGGGTCCGAAAACCAGTCAGTATCTGGTGTGACCACTATTTGCCTCACGCAGTGCAACACATCTCCTTCGCATAGAGTTGATCAGGTATTGATTGTGGCATGTGGAATGTTGGTCCACTCCTCTACAATGGCTGTGCAAAGTTGCTGGATATTGGCAGGAACTGGAACACGCTGTCGTATACGCCGATTCAGAGCATCCCAAACATGCTCAATGGGTGACATGTCTGGTGAGTATGCTGGCCATGCAAGAACTGGGGTGTTTTCAGCTTCCAGGAATTATGTACAGATCCTTGCAACATGGGATGGTGCATTATCATGCTGCAACATGAGGTGATGGTCGTGGATGAATGGCACAATAATGGGCCTCAGGATCTCGTCACGGTATCTCTGTGCATTCAAAATGTCACCAATAAAAAGCTCTGGTGGACATTCCTGCCTTCAGCATGCCAACTGCACGCTCCCTCAAAACTTGCAACATCTGTGGCATTGTGCTGTGTGATAAAACTGCACAGTTTAGAGTGGCCTTTTATTGTGGCCAGCCTAAGGCACACCTGCAATAATCATGCTGTCTATTCAGCATCTTGATATGCCACACCTGTGAGGTGGATGGATTATCTCGGCAAAGGAGAAATGCTCACTAACACAGATTTAGACAGATTTGTGAACAATATTTGAGAGAAATAGGCCTTTTGTGTACATAGAAAAAGTCTTAGAGTGTATTTTTTGATGAATAGGAATTTCAAAAGAACAGCATTTATTAAAAATATTAATATTTTGTAACATCTTTACAGTACATTTTTGATAAATTTAATGTTAGATTAATAATTTAATGCAAGAATATATATTTTTTAATTGTCTACAAAAAATATTCTATTAATTTCTTTTAAGTTCATCACTGTGTGAGCATCATAATATACTTAAAAAGGTGTTAATACACTTACATTACATTTAGCAGACGCTTTTATCCAAAGCAGGTTATACATTTTTTGTCAGTATGTGTGTTTCCTGGGAATCGAACCCACAACCTTTGCGCTGCTAATGCAATGCTCTACCACTGAGCCACAAGAACACTAATATGCTGATTTTTCGCTGTCAAATTCAAACACGATACTAAATATATTCTGGAATTGTTATGAAAACTTCTCTCATCCTTTTATACTCCGCTTTTTTGCCACTCTAATTTTAGGCTATTTTATATATGTAGTTGTGTATAAAGAAAAGGCAATATAACAATTGTATAAATATTTTTAAAAATAAATAAATAAAATAGATAAGTTAATCTGCCTCAAGCCTGTCTGAATGAACAGAGGCAACATTGTGAGAAAGAAACTTCACTTTTCCTTGCATACACTCTCACATACAAAGAGGTTGTTGTACCTCTGTTCTCCTTGCTGGCGTAGGTACGTGGGAAGGGCCTGAACTCTTCAGGAGGGGGGAAGTCCTCAATAGGATGGAAGTGAAACTTCGATTCAAAGTCATCTGGGAAGCAGACAAAGAAAGGAAAAAAAAATGCGCAGTTACAAACATACAAATACGCATGCGTTCATCAGATGGTAATAATAGCCCTTTTAGACTTTTAGCTTCATCATCAATGACAGGCTGCAATCTCACCTAAGCTGTGCAGGTGTCCGTTGCGTACTGAGCTGGGCGGAGCTGACAGTGGGAGAGGAGGGGGGGGTGGGATCCTACTGGAGAGTTCAGTGTTAGGAGACCGAGCAGGGGGAGCTGGGGGTGGAGCCATCCGTGGAGGACCTGTCAGTCCAAAATGTTAATGTTAACTAAGATTAATCAATGCTTTTGAAGTACTTTTTAATGTTAGTACATTTTAACTGATGTAGTAACTCATGTTTAACTCATGTTAGCCGATAGAATCTTGTATTATTGTAAAGTAATTACACTTTTAAAAAATCCGCAAGGACGCATTAAATTGATCAGAGGTGATAGTAAAGGCAATTATACAAATATTTATATTTAGGTAAATACTGTTCTTTTAAGCTTTCTATTAATCAGTGAATCCTGATTGAAAGAAGACATTCCACATAAATATTAAGCAGCACAACTGTCTTCAACATTAATAATAATATGAAATATTTCTTGCAGCAGCAAATCAGCGTATTAGAATGATTTCTGAAGGATTATGTGATACTGAAGACTGGAGTAATGGCTGCTGAAAAATCAGCTTTGCCATCACAAGATTATTTATTTAAATTATATATTTAAATTATATTAACACTTTAATATATAATATATATAACAAAGGTCATTAGTCATCTACCTGCAAAACGTGGCACTGCAGGGGGTCGTCTACTGGGAGCGGTACAGGGGTAAGACGGAGGCAAAGGTGGTACGCTGGGCCTGTATGTGTGTGAAGGCACGGGAAGTACTTTCTGAGGTAGTGGAGGAGGTGCTGAGGAGGGGTGACTGCATGAAAATGCAGCAGGAAGAGGAGGAGGAGGTGGGGGAGGAGGCCCTAAAGGACTTTCCTTCTTTTCTAATGGCCCTGGAGAAGGCGGCGGAGGGAAGAAGACTCCAGATGACCTGTTAGGGAGCAAGGATGGAGGTGGTGGAGGAGGAGGTGGAGGGTAGAAGACCCCAGATGACCTATCAGGGAGCGAGGATGGAGGTACTGATGGAGGGGGTGGAGGGTAGTAAACTCCAGATGACCTGTCAGGGAGCGAGGACAGAGGAATTGATGGAGGAAGAGGAGGAGGTGGAGTCGTAGGCATGGGAATGGAGTGTGATTGGACAGGTAACCAAGTGGGTTTGGCCGTTTGAGGAGGAGGAGTTGGGGGCTGGCAGGTGGGGAGAGGAGGTGGTCTGTTATTGGGCCGCTCCTGAGGAGGAGGAGGTGGATGGGCAGAGGAAAGAGGAGTAGAGGACAGTTTGAAAGAAGGATGTGAAGTTTGGCTTGGGGAGGGAGGGGCTGTGTATGAGGAAATAGGCCGAGTTTTAGACAGTGAGGAGGCTCTTTCCAAAGGTTTGTGGGAGGGTGAAAGATCAGGGGCGCTTCCTCTGAACCCATCTCCTTGTGATGGAGGGTTCCAGAGAGGCTGCTTCAGGCTGGCGGTAGAGCCGGAGCGAGACACTGAAACACAAACAAGCCATATCAGAAAGTCATTTAAAATTCGTCCAGCTCTGAAAAAATACAAAGCATGAGAATAAACAGATCTGACTTCAATACCCGTGTTGTGTTGTGGCTGCTTGTCTCTTTGTCCGACTGGTTTGAGTACAGGAAATCCCCCAGCAAATAGTCCACCCAGAGTTGGACCCACTGCAGATGGAGAAGATCCTGCTGTGTTTGTAGAGTTTCCAGCAACCACATTCCTTCCACTGTCATCCACACCATTCACTTTAGGTTCTGCAAATACATACTAATTTTTATTACTGAATATTAAATATCATTATTATTTTTCCTCCTCTGGTTTGATTTTTATCACAGTATCCATGATACACCAAAATAAAACTCAAATTGTGTGGCATCAAATGGTCTAAACTAAACAGGTACTTAATTTTAGCATAATTAAATAATGACACAACATGACTCAGAGAACTACAAGATCCATAAACTGTAAAAAACATATTTATTCATTTAGTTTGCCATTTTAAGAATGAGTTTTATTGTCCGGTATGTTTTAACATTCAAGGAATTTGTTATAGTGACAGAAGCTTCACAGTGCAACAGAATGACAGCAACAGGACAGGACACAGATGATAAAAAATAATATATACAAATATACAAATAGGCAGTGTACAGAAAAGCAAAAACACAATATACAATATAGACAATTATGTGTGTACAGGTCTTATATGTGCAAATTTTACATGAAAAATAAGTATGTGTGATGAATAAATAATGTATAAAAGTGTTGTGTGTTCCACGTTTAATGTCAAGTGTTCATGAGATGGATTGCTTGAGGGAAGAATATACAGTATATCATTAATATAAATATATATATATTTGTTATATACATACATAAACTAAATTATAGTTATAAACAGTGTTCGGGAAAGTTACTTTTAAAAGTAATGCATTACAATATTGCGTTACTCCCTATAAAAGTAACTAATTACGTTACTTAGTTACTTTTTATGGAAAGTAATGCGTTACATTACTTTTGCGTTACTTTCGCGTTACTTTTTAAATATGAGCAGGGCTTGATTGTTTGTTTTTAATACAATAAGTTATATTTATAGCAAATGTAAAAGCCCTTTCACACTAAAAAGTGTAATGAATAAACCTCAGGCCTCCTGAAGGAAGAGTAAATTCACGTCTGTACAGTAGAACGCAGAAAAAGGTTCAACACTCTTCAGCAATAAAAAAAAACAACGAAGCACAATTGTTAGTTTAGCTAAAGTAATTTTTGCTTATTAGTATGGTTGAACTGGATCAACAAAGGTCAGCAGCAAACACATTGGTTAATAAAATGAGATTAGATATATTTGTGTTGTTTAACATATTTAATTATTGCAGGTTTGCGTCATATTCTGAGTTTGCATTTCACGGTTTTAATTAATTTTGATGAATACTGAATCTGTTTTTGCGAGTGGTATGAATTAATACACATTCACATTTAGTCTAGATTAGAACTACAGTAACATCATGTTCATACAGCGCATTGTCAATCAATAAATGGGAAAAAATTAACTGGCATTACTTATTTGAAAAAGTTACTCAGATATTTTCTTGTAAACTAAAAAGTAATGCGTTACTTTACTAGTTACTTGAAAAAAGTAATATTATTACGTAACTTGCAATACTTGTAATGTAATGTGTAACCAGTGTTGGGGGTAACACATTACATTACTTGTAATGTGTTACCCCCAACACTGGTTATAAACTATAGTTGCAAACTATAATACATTTTCAATATCTCGTTTTCATCTTCTTAATAGCTTCTGTTATAATAATAACCTTTCCAAGGACCAACAAAAGACAATGCTCAAGAACATCCTACTTTCAGTCACATAAGGCAAGCAGACGTCGAGACAAAGACAGATGCATAAACAGAAACTGTAAGCTGAAGTGAGCCAGTGACTTTTTAATGAACACGGCATGTCCTGAGCACAGAGAATACTGTCGTCCTTTGTAATAAAGAGGAAGATGAGGAGCATTGTCACCCCCCACTTTCTGTGTGATCCTCATTCCAGCACTTCCTGAGGTCTTGGCCCTTTATCTGCCGCAGTGTATTTCCATATACAGATAGAAACCTATGTGTCTTTGTGAGCACATGAGTGCTTTGAAGTGAGAACCCAATGCTATGGACCTCGAGTTCAAATATAGCTCTGCCACTGATAAGTCCTTAAAACGTTATCAGCCATTCAGACTTTCTCTGATGCCTGGTTTTCTCCACATACTTATTCTTTTGTACAGTTTCTCAAACTCCTTCAGTTTAATTCTCACGAGAGAGAGTAATTAAATACAGGTTCTCATGCTGACACAACACTCTCATTCTCAATAAACAATCGTTGAAAATGCAATGCTGGTCGCTCTGGTTCCATTAAAAAACAATATTCCAGTGTTTACATCATACAGCAGATATTAATTTTGAACTGCCAAATCAGATAATCAGGAATTGAACCTGAAATGGTGTCAGTTTAGTATTCATATTTCCCATGCTTGCAAACAGATGATTGTTGCCAGGTGACTCATTTCACCTGAGCAGTGTTAAAGAATTGAGTTTAAGTTAATACATGATTTTGACTTACTGTCAAGGACTGGTTTGCTCCGGTCATTGACCTGTGTGACCCTTTTCAGCCTCGCCCCCTTCTGAATGTCAGACAGGAGTGCAGTGCGACCTCCACCCTCAGAACGCTGGATTTTAGGAGGGTCTGTCCGTGACTAAAAGAAAGAGTGCAACATTTATAATGTTATGCAGTTCTAATGAGTTTCACTGTGCCATTAGTTTTCTCTGGTATGGTTTTTATAGCAGTATCCATGATATACCAAAACAAAACAAAACAACAATTGTCTAATTTAATTCGGACGGTACTGAATTCTGAAATGACTTCCTTAAGTCATAAAATGGCATAACTTATGATTTAGAAAAATCGAAAATTTATAGTGTTCAAAAGTTATCTTGAATTTGTTTTGACTGTTTTTGTCCATATATTGAAATTCATTGAGTCCAAAACAACTATTTCATGGTGGACATTTTTTAAATACCCACTTTTGAGTTTTACAGAAGAATAAACAAATCATACAGGTTTAAAATGGAGAGTAAATGATTCATACATTTAATTTAATTACAGGGTAAACTATCCTATCCTGCTGGTTTTAAATGTGTTCAAATATGTCATTTGTGTGCACATGCAATCAAACACAAAGACAAATCTGAACATGTGACACCTGTGCTGTATATGCCTCTGAGTGTAATTTTATCTCTAATTAATAATGCAAATCTAGCCAGGTGGTTGCCAGGAGGAACTGTGTTATAGAAACAAGAGAAAGATAGACAGGAAGAGAAAGCAATAGACAGATGGAAAAAAAGAGTCATTGTATGCACATTCTGATGAACTATATTACAATAATAGCAGGTTGTGAATGTGTGTGCATGGATCTCACTTGTGCAGGAGGTGAAGGAGCTGCAGGAGGTGGAGGTGGGGGTGGTGGAGCTGGGGGAGGTGGAGGCATTGCTCAGGAACCTGAAAAAACATTCATATATTAAAAGACAGTGAGACACTTGCCCTCTGTATTGTACTATTTGCACTATTTGACCTTGTGTGCACTACTTGACCTCTCAGGCAGATTATTATTAAATTATTACAACTAAACAAATGTAATAGATAAGATAAGAGATATTAATAAAGATAAGAGATATTTAAATAATACATTTTATTAAATTAATAAGCCCACACGTTTAGATAGACTTTCCATTTCTACTTTTTTATCTATAGCATACGAAAATTAAACTAGTTTTAAATTTATTTTGTAAATGCTGTCTTACATTTAGAGCTCCAGCTAAACAAAAGTGTTAAAGTGTTTTGATATGACAAAGCGATCTCCCCACACCCCTCTCTCTCCACAATTCTACAGTACATGTTCCTCTTGGCAGGAAGCTTGTCCATCACAAGATGCACCCAACAGGAACCCTCCCTTCTCTTTTAGGAAAACCAATCTCCTGCTTCCACAATGGCCAGTGAGAGGTTCCAAAGATCATCTTTTCAAGAAACTGCATTTAACTCTGAACTAGGGCCATCTCTAACATACAAAACCCTGAACTTGACTTTTAAAAGGAACAGGCATACAAATGATCTCAGTTCAGAGCAAAGTGGCAACCTTATCAAGAGCCGGAGGGCTCTGGAAACAACAATGGAGTCTGTTGTTTGAGAAGTAGAGCTGCTCAACTTCTGGCAAGCCCTGCGGTCAATCAGAGCTATTGTGTGAGGAAGAGACCCAGCTAAATACAGCAGAGAAATGTAGAAGGAATTTAGTTAATATGTGAATTATTAAGAATGTTTATTCTTGCCAAAATAGAGAAACATTGTGTTATTGTGGTATTGCTCCATGGAGGAAAAGGACAAATGGACAAGTTCAAGCATTAGGAAATTCTAATGTGAAATTAATTTCACATTTGTGAATGATGAAATAAATAAAATCTCAAGATTAATCGCTTTATGTACTCCCCAATTGTAAGTCGCTTTGGATAAAAGCGTCTGCTAAATGACTAAATGTAAATTTAAATGTAAAATCCCAACATTGTTCAAAAGTCACATGAATAATTCAGCTATTCATCATTTGGCCTCTTTCATGATATGACTGTCCAAGATCTTGTGGGTTATACTTCATTCAGCAGCATAGCTCTTAACAAATCTTTGTCTTTCCCTAGAGTCCCATTAACAGCTTTCCCATGGAGATGTTGACACAATGTTGTGCTGGTCCACCCATGTGGAAACATTTTATCCACCTGTACTGTAGAGACATGCTGTATAATATCTGGCTGATGATAATCATAACACGTGTGAATGATTTGTATTCTGTTTAAAGTGTATATCTTTATATATATTTTTTTCATTCATTTCACGTGAATTGTATAACATTAGATTTAATAACCTGCTATGTTAAGTACAGTGTGAGAGAGTTAAAATGATTAAATGATTATTCAAATTAATAATTCATATGAAAATAAATAGGTTTGTATACTTAAAGGAATAGATGACCCAGAAATGTAAATTCTGTCATCACTTATTCAGCCTCGTTTCTTTACAAGCCTGCATGAATTTCTTCCTTCTGTGGACCATAAAAGAAGATATTTTGAGAAAACATTGAGAACGTATTTTTATGTACAATTGAACATCATTTGTCAACAAAATTGTTCGGCAGTTCAAATAACTTTTTTTATGTTCCACACAAGAAAGAAAGTCATGTATCAGGTTGGACCGACACAATCGTGAGTAAACGATGACAGAATTGTCATTATTGGGTGAACTGTCCCTTTAAAAGCTCAACGTACAACACTTTAACTATTAAAAATCCAGATACTAAACTGTGTCATTCGAAAAGTTGTGAAATATGACCAGACTGTCCACATTTAAGTTCAATGACACTCACCAACAAAGTCCAGCTGAGAACACAAACCAATGTCATAAGTTAAACACAACAGTGGTGGTTCAATCAGTGGTATTATGCAAAGCCTGGTTTACTGTGGTCAGGGTATATTCCGACCTACTGTAATGCCGTTTTCAAAGTCTACTTTACCTTAGCGGGTTGGAAAGATGAAGTTTCGTGCGTTTTTCTGTTCCTCCGGTGGACGCAGAGAAGTTGTCAGAGGCCAGTCGTTGCGCGATGCTGGGTCCGCATAACGCGCGCCTTTGACCCACGAGATGCAGTTACTTACCGCGTGCTCGTGTTATAATTAGGAAGACGCCGAGGGTTTCTCGATGACTATTCGCGTCTAATTTTCCGTCAAGTACGTACGTGACGCATAAAAGTGTAATAAAAAAATACTTGAAGCTGTACAAATGTCCTCTCCACTTGGAAAAAAAAATCCACTAGAAATGTCTCATTTATAACACTTCGTGACACACTGTCCTAACGCTGTGCTTGTTTGAAATGTATGTGTGAACTGAACCGGACTACAGCACGCGCACCCTGTGGTCCGCCTGTTGCGTCTAGAATGCACGCGCAACGAGAGCGCGTGCAAGCTACAACACAGCAGGCGGCGCGCGGTGGGAGGCTACTCTACGCTGCGCGCGACCAGATCGCTCTCTGGTGGTAGTTTTTGACAACGCTTCGTGTGTGTGTGTGTGTGTGGGCATGTTTATGTGGTTTATGAGGACACAAATTTGTATAATGACATGGGTATGACATAGGTATTACAAGGAGAAGGTGATTTATGAGGACATTTTCAGTGTCCCCATAATATAAAACGCTTATAAATCATACAGAGTGAGTTTTTTTGAGGGAAAATAGAAATGCACCGTCTCCTGTGAGGGCTAAGTTTAGGTGTAGGGTAGGTGTAGGGCAATAGCACATACAGCTTGTATAGTATAAAAACCATTACGCCTATGGAGAGTCCCCGTAAACCATAAAAACCAACATGTGTGTGTGTGTGTGTGTGTGTGTGTGTGTGTGTGTGTGTGTTTGTGTGTGTGCAGAGTTGAGGCATGGCTTATTAAAGATGACCTCCAAACCAGATTTAATTAGAAATGGGGTCGAGATAGTATCTGAATATTTTATTGAGGGAAAATAAAAGTAGCTACTGCTAAAAATTATCAAGCGTTTCAAACAACAATGCTAACACTTTGATTAAATTAGAACAGTGCAATCATTATTCTACTAGCCTTGTCTATTTTCTGATAAGCATTTGTAAGTGCAAATGATCTATTTTCCACTATAATAGGGAAAGACAGTGTAGTCATTCTGGCTTTCTGATAAACTTGTCTTCTAAGAGTAAGGAATGTTGTGATACAGGGTTGATGAGGTTAAAGACGACAAGCCTCGGGGGAGGTGACGAGCATTAGCACACACTGATGGAGTTTTAAATAATGTAACACTAATAATGACCTATTGCTGTCTGTTTACCCCACCCATAACAAACACTCACATACACGTAAGCACATTCAGGGGCAAAAACAACTCAGCACATGCCCAAATGGATGCCTTAGATGGAACGTCATCTGTTTATTTAAAATCTGATGTAGTAACACTTCCTTCCCAAGCTAAATTTAGCAAACTAATGCATAAGAGAACAGTATATTCATTTTTTCCGGATTGCGATGCTTGTCTAAATCTTCATTATAGAACTCAAATCTGTCTGTGCTTCACTTGCACTCAAAGGATCCGAATGAAGCTAAGCTACAGAGGCCTATTTCTCTAATAACCAGCGTCTCTCATAATAACAGATTAAATGTCATAGTTTAATCACATTTTTTTTAATCAGGTTCCATTCTAATTTAGGATGACTGAATAGTAACCAAATTCAACTCATGTCTTCAACTCATATAGCCTAACTATTGTAAACACTGTTCGCTAAACTAACAGCTTATAGTTGAGTTATATTGCTTTTCTTGACTTATCTGTTAACTAAACATTATAAGAATAGAATCTTTGGTTTGTCTTATAAAAAAGTAGCACTACTGTTTTTCAGTAGGAGAACGAGTCACTACTATCAATGTGTCCTGGATTCAATTTAAACAAACCACACAAGAAAACGCATGGCTTTGATTTCTGATATGTCGTATGCATGACTATCATGGCATATACAGTAATAATCTGATTCTGGACGGATAGGACCCCCACCCTAACCCCTTTAAAAATCTGTGGCATCCATGAACAAGCATTTAAACAAGTCATGATAAGGCTGTGCTTACAGCACATTGATTACCATTAAAAAATATTTGCTGATAAATCCTTCTAATGTACAATCCTTCATAAAATATTGCAGTAACACCACAAAACAGTGCAAATTATGTATGACAAATATAAAACAAATTAAATTGTATCCTTCACAATAATGATTCTGCTGAATGTCCAATAACCCTGCTGAAAAAAAATCAATGGTTTGCTGGTCTTAGCTGGTTAAGGGTGGTCTAGCTAGTTATCCAGACTGGCCCAGCTGGTCAGCCAGCTATTGTAAAGTGCCCAAAACCCCTTTAAAACCTTATACAAGTTTTTTTGTTTGTTTTTGTTTTTAACAGCAGGGAAATGCCATTACTTCCAGCATTTGGAAAATAAAGCTTCTGTAAAATGTATAACTTACTCCAAAAGGCTATCCTCATAACTTCATATAAGTGCATTCATGAGTCAAATTTAGTTCAACAGTGTCAGAAGGGAGGTAGTGCCGTATTTAGGCCTCTACCAAACCGCGGTGGCAATCAGCGCGTTGACTGGACTTCGGCTGATTTCCCATCATCTCCGTGGTTCTGTGGAAGACTGACGCGCGTCTTCCGCTTCTCTTTGAAGCGTCCGGAGCGGGACACGGTGAGGTTGCGGCGATTGGAGCTCTCGTTGAATGTTGGCTGAACAGCGGAGTCGTCGTATGTTTCGTCGCTCGGTAAGTGGTTGCCCTCTTCTTTCGCTGGACCTGTCTGTGAAGTGAGGCGGTGGTCCGGTTCAGCAGAGGGATGCTGTGTTGGCCCTGCTGAAGCCTGACGACGGAGGTCCTGTTCCAGTGTCGCCGCTGATTCTCTGGCTGCCTTTCTCCTCTTGCCCGCGAAAGACCTCCACCAGGGAGCTGTTTTCTCAGTCATTGTTGAAACTAAACAGACAATAAATAAATACGATCAAGTTACTACTTCAACATTAAAATGGGAACAACTATGTTGTATCTATTTTTAGGTGTACCTACCATTTAATTGTAATCTATAATCCACGTTTATGACGCTATGACGTAAGAACAACAATAGACACGACATGTCTATTCAAGAATAACAACAACACAGTGTAATCTGAGATAGATCTGTAATAGATTAGGTTTAATATACTTTATGAAATAGGCTATATATATCCACCCTTTACAGATAGCCTACATTAATGTTATAAAATTGATTTGCTTAGGGATCAATGACAAGTAAGATCCAAGATGGAGAACTCTTTTAAAAATCTAAAACACGTGTCAAGTTCTTAGAAATGTAGCCTAAACTTTGTATTCGTGTTGGTTGAATACATTATGAATTTAGCTTGCACAAAACATACTGACAAAAATGTATAGCCTGAATTCACTGTTAGTCGCTTTGGATAAAAGCGTCTGCTAAATGCATACATGTAAATGTATATATCCTATACCATTCCAAATCCCAGAGTTAATAAGATATGCCATGAGAGTTACATATATTTTACTTTTCTGAGAAAAAAAAACTTCAGATTTTCTTTCTTGTATAATATTGTACCTTATAGCTAGTGGTCTAAAAGTATCCTCCCTGTTTTATGATTTTGTCACATGAGAACAAAATGGCTTCATGGATGTTGATTACACCATTGATATTGAAATTGCTTTACACATTTTTAAAGAAATACCCTAATAATAATAAATCATAATAAAATTGTATTCCAAACGATGTTTTATTATTTTTGTAGTTGCTGTTGTTTTAAATGTCAGTTACACCACCTAACATTTTTCTACACTCATACAAAATATCAAAATGACTTTTAATTAAGAAATATGTGTATTAAAGTCATATTCTGTATGATGACAATTTAAACCTATTTGTGAATAACTTAATCTGTACAAAACAAATGAGCTTCACGTCATACAAGACAGACAACCTAGGATATTGTCCTGTGATGCAGAACAGGTTTACAGCGCCATAAGCTCCAGGGAGTCTTTTACAGGTGATGATTCATGCCACAACAACGAACCTGATCATCAGCCTGAGGCTGAGCGACTCACCTGCTCAAAAACGACGAGAACAAGATAAACGCAGCCCGAGGTTCCTCTAAATGAAAGGTGTGCTGAGACTACAGAGACGCTGAATCCTCAGAAGAAATCACGGCGCGTGAAAATCATCTTTCACTCCCGCGTATCCGAAGACTTCAATCACTGAGACGCAGTTTTGCGCATAACTCGCCTGAATAGATATCTTAGTCTGTGAGAAAACGTAACATCATCCTTTGCCCAACATCACCTGGAGGAGGTTCTGAACAAGCCACGCAAAATTTTAACTTACGTGAAAGACTTTATAGTGTCGTCGCAGTTTACAAGAGTACCTGAGATTCCACCTCCGAAACTACCATGAGCGCACCTGTCCTGTCTTCTGATTGGTCGGAAGGCCTGGGGATCGGTCACGTGAGGAGAATTCAGGTAATTCTACTATGGCGGTAGGTTGGGCTTGCGGTTGCCCTGGGAACCAACATCGAGTGGCTTTTTCTTCGGTGAAACTTTTTTCTTTTTTTCAAGGTGGGGAGCATTCTTGTGTGTTCTAAACAAACGAGCCCAACCCTCCACTACTATGTCAATGTCTATTGATAGACTGGACGTGGAAATCAATCGAGGCTGCCGCTAAAACAATTTCATATTGGAGAAAGTCAGCTTCACACAGAAGAGTAGTGTTCCCACTTGACCAAACACTGCAGTGATGCCACATGCCTGTCTTGAATGTTGCAGAAATAACAATGGAAACATTATTCTAGACTGTCATTATTAAAGCCCCACATGAATATAGAATGCAGTGTGTAGGCTATGACCAGAACACTGACTTGTGTTATGTTTGACTCCACTTTACAGTAAATACAGTGACAACTGTGGTGTGAAGTTTTATTTCACTCTGGTTGACTGCATTAGAAAGGATATTTAGACAAAGAGTTTAACAATCCAAACCCTCTGTGTTACACATATCACTTTGATCAGTATAGATTACATTTAGGCAGTCTCAGGGTACTGGCATTGTTGGAGAGAATCCCTTAAATCCCTCTTGCAACATTTTATCACTCCCAGCTTGTCCTGAAGTAAGAGTTTAGTGATAAATGAACTGTGGACTGATGCCGGTTTCTACAGTAATACTGGCCAACAATGTTACAGTGCTTTCACTACACACATGCTGGTATACAGTGAACCATCAAGATTTACACATTTTGTTTGACATAATCAGTACAATTACACAGTGACATTTTGATATAATATACAGTAATCGCTGCTTTAATATATCAATTAATATAGACGTTTTACAATAGAATAAAATTGAATGTCAAAAGTGCAAAATTATTGCTGAAATTGTAGATTTGCACCTGGAAATCTGCTTGCGTACCTGTTGCAACTGCAACTTGATGGAAAACTTTCAAGGCTTACAGCATATACATATATACATTTGGATGGATGGATAGATAGATGCAGGCTAGTCCCAGACTAAAATGCATGTTTTAGCAATCTCAGCTGAGAATAACTTGCACAGAGATATCTTAAATTATGTCAGTGCCATTGTTTTGTCTCAAGATGTTAATTTCTAAGGCGTTTTTATAAAAGCTGCTTAAATATCCTAATTTAACTAACGCCTAGTCCTGGCTTAAACTAAGCTCTGTCTGTGAAACCGGGCCTATAAGAATAGCTCTAAAGACAAAATTAAAATCATAAAGCTAGCATGTAATTGCAACAATCTTTTAATATTACATTTTGCTAACTTTTAATCACATTAATTTTAACATTTCCATTATATGCTGATTTACTATATTGTGTTTGAAAAGACTGCTCAGAGGCACTTTGCTGGGTGGCCTGCAGGGTCATCCTGGGGTCATCTGAAAGACAGATGGAAATCTCCTGGTTTCAGAGGAAGACTGGATGGGTCGGAGGGAGAATGGTCAGGACTCAGGAATGCCACTCTTGTTATAGTTTCTATGCACCAGCAAACTCCACAGGAAGTTAAGGCCAGGAATGCCATCTGAAATAGTCTCTGCTCCTGTGAGATGGTACCGGGTACATGGAATGTCACTCATAAGAGTTTCTCAATTTTTGAGTGCATATGTGAAACAAAGAGAAAGAATGAGAGTGAGAATGAGAAAAGAGGAAATATCTAGGAATGTGGTTTCCACAGTATCATTCAACATAAGGTTAAAGAGAGGCTGTACAGAAAGAGTTTACTTGCCCTGCTGCATACTTGGGGGACTCCTTCTTTTCCAAAGGAATTGAAACCACACATACTGCACATACTAGCCACATTACATTCAATTCATGCACTGCACACCATACAGGTAAATGACGCAAAACTATGTTACTAGCAAGTGTTGGGAAGGTTACTTTGGAAATGAAATAGGTTACAGATTACAAGTTAACCTATTTAAAATGTAATAAACAGTGTAACTATTTCAATTACTTTATTAAAATAATGTTACTGATTGTATTTGATACTTTTTGATTACCTTTCTAAATGTAAGTTTCTGAATTTTCTTTCTAAATTTGTAAAAAACTGTAATTCATTTTTAAACATTTAAAGCAGACAGGGTGAACTTTAATATTTATAGATTTATACTCAACTCTGATTACTGTCAGACTTTTAAAATCACTCATCACTTGAATTAAGATTCTAATAATTTTTTGTCTGTCTGTCTTTCTAGGTCTCAAAATATGAAGCAATATATATTTTCTTCAAAATGAAGACAAGAAGTGCTGGACGCTTTCTGGTTGTCAAACTTTGTGGAACATATTTATTGTTTATATACTGTATTTGAGATAAAGTGACATCATACATCCATGAAACATTACCCCAATGCCAGTAAGTTAAAAATAATGGGGAAAATACCTCAGAAGGGTGAAGTTAGTCCTAAAAAAAGTCTACCATAATTTGTTTCAAAGGCTGGTTTAATATTTGGTAATGCAATAAAATGTTCAAAAATATATACAAAGGAGTATATGAAGTCTGTCTGTGTGTGTTTATTTCCCAGTATATACTTTTCAAATATGCACCATGCATCACTGTCCTGCAGATGTACTGGCCTGCATTGTGCATTGCTTACGTAGTAACAGGTGCATCATTCAATGTTTGCTTCTAGGAGTTGTATTTCAAATGGACATCAAAACAAAAAGGTCATGGCTGACATATGGTTAGTATGTCATATCTCTCTTTCTGTGTGACCACTCCCTCTCTACCTTTTCTCTCTCTTTCTCTTTGAGCATGAGAGTGTAAGAGAGGACAGAGAGAAACAGCCTGTCGGACTGGTAGAGTGGGTCTTCTCATCCAGAAACACCAATTTATCTCACTGCACAATGGGCTTACTCTGTTAGTGTGTGTGTGTGTGTGTGTGTGTGTGTGTGTGAACACAGCTGCTCTTGATACTTCAAATAAAGCAGTTGAGTTTGGAAGCACCACATAATGCAAAAACATCATCAGCAGCTGTATATTATTTTTTTTTAATTCTTACAAAATCTCAAAGATGATTATAATGTTGCCCTGTCAAAGTGTAGCCACTCTAAATGTGTACAATACCACAAAACAACCAGCAGGTGGCGCCGCTCGCATGTACTCTTGCACAGGCCAAAAGAATAACAACATCTTGAAGCTTACTGTAAGTACTTTTGATTCTTATCAGCATTATTTAAAACCTAAGATTTGTTTTTGTTAGTCTTGCGTGCGTATGTGTTTTATCTAGAAAGAGTAAAGAGATGAAAGAAATAATCTGGTAGAGCGCAATGATGTGGAACATCAAACTCACAAGTGCAACCCCCCCATCTGTCTTGGTGTAAAGGTTTAAATATTTTCCAGATGTAACCTTTTCGCGGGTAAAACGCAGAAGAACACTTTGGAGATACCATCTGTGGCTGACCATTACAAGGTTGATGGTTTGTTCTTTCCTTACAAATGTTACAGTATTTGCATAGAACAAAAACAGACTAAAGCCATGAAACCTGATATTAAATGATTGTGACCAGCAGGTGCTGTTATGGTTACTGTTGTTTCACTGTTCATCAACCATTGTGACATGAGAGACAGAAGTGTGTGTGCAGCCACAGTTCACAGCCACTGAGACCACTTAAGATAGGGGCAAACAAAAAGCTGTGTAGTTCCAGTCTTAGGTAAATAGATGTAAGGGTAGCGCCATGTTTAATTGTTGACAGGAATGAAAACGAGGCTGTGAGGAATACAAGTAAAGTCTTTTTAAAGCAAGTCATTTCACTCATTTTGAAACGCCTCTCAGGCATGTAAATGCAGCTCCTATCAATTTGAATGGGGAAACATAAAATTCTCCAAAACTTTTCATCAAGCTTACGATTTAAATTTCATATTCGAAATCACCAATGCAATCTGACAACAACTGTATCATAAGTATAGTTTCTTTTGCTCAAATACAGTCAAAAACGCTTATTTTTTCAAGTCTGCATGAAATCAAAATTTACAATATGAATTATGTTAGCGCACATTGTTAGTCTTAAAGTGAACAGTTAATCCACTGGAAAAAAGAGTTTGTCCTGGTAATCTTTAATAAAAACATGATAATTTGCTTCCACTCTGGAATGGGGTGGGTCATTATACGAAAACGTGCCATTTCCCACTTTAAATGTGTGATTTTCAAAGTACTGTTTTGAAAATCTTTAAGCCTTTTGATGAAGTAGATCCTTACCTCTCAGGAAAATGTGCCGTGCCATCTCAGGCTATCTTATTTTTTTTAATTTATTCATATAACCAACGTAAATGTGTGTGTTTGGTCAACCCTGTTACCGACATATTCATTACTTTTTGAAAAGGTTTTAAATACATATATAGAACAAATCTGATATACTGTGAAAGATAACCCCCCCTTGTTACATTAAGAGTGTTTGTGAATTGAGAATATTGAAAGTTGTATTTTTTTTGTGGATGAATATGTTCATTTCCAAATGACACTCTTCCAGCATCTTCTGTTTTAAGAAAGATGTATGGAAACAAAAATAAAACACCTCAATTCAACTTTGAGTGGATTATTAGCCTCTCTTAATAAACATTTACAATTAGTTTATTACATTTTATTTTCATTGTTTTTATTATATTAGAATATTAAACAAGTAACAGGGTTGACACATCAGTAACAGGGTTGACAACAGTTATGCTTGTTTGAGTTACAGTTATGGGTGTAATGGAGTCTTAATTGGACATTCATAAACCTTTAATTCAAAATTCTAATCAGCATTTTTGGAGACAGCTCTATTGAGATATTTTAGCATTAAAATTATGAAAAATGATGATGATTCTGCGGATGTAAATGTAAACCAATTGTTTTATTAAAACATTAACATTACATCACAATTAAATGACCAATTGAACATGTTTGGCCTTAAGGTCAAGGGTCATGGTGGAGCCTCTTTCTCTCCTTCTTTGACCTTAAACTTGACCCTGATCACGTTGCCTGCAACACAATGAAGCACTGATCAATGAAATACTTGTACTGACAATCAAATTATCATAAATAAATAGGGAGGCATGTACATGAACATGCATGCACACACCTGCACGCACACACACACACACACACATACATACATACATGTTGGTGCAACTGCATTGTGAGGACTCTCCATAGGCGTACTGGTTTTATACTGTACAAACTGTATATTCTATCCTTACACTGCCCCTATCCTAAACCTACCCATCACACACACACACACACACACACACACACACACACTGCCCCTATCCCTAAACCTGCCCATCACAGGAAACATTCTGCATTTTTACATTTTAATAAAACATAGTTTTTATGTTTTTAAGCTATTTGATTACGAGGACTTATGAAATGTCCTCACAAACAACGTTAAGTTGTAATACCAATGTAATAGACATGTCATTATACAAATTTGTGTCCTCATAAATCACATAAACCAGCACACACACACACACACACACACACACACACACCTTAAATCAAAATTTACAAAATTTAAACATTGAACAAAAGCCATAACTTCTATTTACTCTAACCCTAACCTTGAGGTCCCTGGTGCTGGCTCTACACCTGGTTCTGGACTTAGAGGTGGCGTCGTGCACTGATCTATGATTGCTGTACTTGCTGCTTTGGCTGTTCTGCTTTTCACTTGTGCTGCTCTCCAGTTCCGCCCGCTTGGCTCTCCTTTTTCGGTCATTTAGTTCACTAACTGACCGCTTTTTCTAATGTCTCTGTCCATTTTGCCCTCTCTTTTCCTAAATATGCTTCTCGTCTCTCAGGATCAGCATCTCTCGTTGTCTGTATCTGCACTGTTTCTCAGCTGCAGAAAGAGGCATCCTAACAAAATCAAATCAAAATACATAAAACACTTTAACAGCAACCTTGCTAATTTATTGACTTCTCATAATAAAAATAATAATGACTTTTGGTTTATAAAGCACATTTATAAAACCCAATGCACTTGTGTGTATCAGTATAGATCAGTAACCTCAACACATTTTAGCCTACCTATCAGTAGAATAAATAAAAATCATGACTTTTAGGATGAAACCTGTAAAAACATGTATATTATGTAGTGGTGGGCATAGATTATTTTTTTTTTAATCTAGATTAATCTCACTGTAATCTTGGAATTAATCTAGATTAAAATGGCTCATTTGAATTCTGCCGAAGGCATTCAGAATATGTGTGCTACCCAAATAATGACTAAAAGTAAGTCTTTGAGAACGGGTTTCTCAAGCCTCAAGGGTTTCGCATTAGACCAGGGGCTCATCTCCTGTTTCCAAAATGCATCACAAACTTTAATCTCTTCCCGTCCCAATCCCACAAAAAAACTGGGGGAAAATCCCGTCCCGTTCCACTCCCGGAAGAATGACTCCCATTCCTCCACTCCCGTGTTGTTGGTTTTTTCCGAAATCTGTCAGTTACAGTAAAAATATAGTATAGATCACAGCGTGCCCACCTTATTAGTTGAATAAAAACCCAAAATGTCGTTTTTTGTTATTATATTGAACTGAAAGCCATCTTATGCACAGTGTTGCACAGATTAAATTTCATGTAAATCATCCATGCTAACACACACACGTCTTCTATTGTGTTTTTTTGACATTTCACTCTCTATAGATATATTTTTCAAAGACGGAGTTTCGAAGTTTCTCGCTCAAGTTCACATGAGACCTAAAGCGCATCCTGTTTGCTTAAAAGCGCAACGTTTCGTTGTTATTCTGAGTGCACACAAATAAACGTAGAGTCTTTACAGATTCGAAAGATGTATTAGTCTACTTTTATCTCTATGACCAAAAATGACGGAGATTTTAAGAGCAAGTGAGCGCCGGAGCCTGTCCTGCAGCAAAGCGCTTCCACACAAACACTTCAATAGCGCACATTTCTCTAGGTTAACATCATATTGAGGCCATGTAAAGTTGCTACTACATACATCTTTCAGATGAAAAGCCATATTTGAGGTTGATGAATGATAGGTGAGCGTTTGGATGTCCTGCCCGATTGTATTACCACATAGACCAGCCGTTAACAATCTGTCCTTCACGGACTGCGTCATTCATAACCAGCCACACCAAAGCAAACAGGAGGAGAGCATAAAGAGACAGGGCAACTAGAATTGAGTTCAGAATTTAAATATACAGTTTATAGTTTATTTATATAAAAGGTATATTTGTGTGTAAAGTTGGGTATCATTACTATTCCGGTCCCACCACTCCCGATTAAATATTTTCCCCTCTCGTCCCAATCACGTGATTCAGTAGCGATTTTGTTTCCCATCCAGATTCGAAAAATGCCAGCCTCTGGTTCGAAGACTCGTTCTGCGCCCCCTACAGTGCAACTCGGCTAGGTATACATCCGCTAAAATATCAGGGTGAAAGTCATCATAGCTTGCGTAGTATAGACCCAGCTCCCAACCCAACTTTGAGAATAGATTAACGGCGATATTTTTTTATCGCCTGATAAAGTCTCACGTTAACGCCTTGCGTTAACGCCGATATGACCCACCACTAATATTATGTAAATACTATTAGTAAGAAAAGTACGTCTGTGGAAATTCTTAGTCATCCAGGTCATAGTTATCCAAGAAGGGTTGGCTCAGGGGTGAGTTGCCCTTGATTTAACCCTTCTTGGGTATACAACATGGGTAAGACACACAAAAGCATACTTTCGTCAACCCTGTTACCCTGGAATGGTAACAGGGTTGACGGTAACAGGGTTGACGAAAAATGTTTTTGGCGGCCATTACTAGCCATGAGGTATAGGTAATGACACCACATTATGTGCCTTAATGAGAGGCATACATTTTGTTATGTATGTACATTTTTAAATATGTACAAATAACTTTTTAACATATGCTTTTCTGGTAACAGGGCTGACACAATGAGCGTGTCCCTGTCTTTCAGACATTACATAAACTCAAAGAAAATTAATTAAAAGAAGAGAACACTTACTTGTCTTCTACCATCAACTTCATGAAAGGCAGATGATGTCACTTCCTGGAACTGATGGCACTTTTGGAACAGACCATTTTCTTTAAAGAGGTGTTTCATAAAAGTAACAGGGTTGACGCGAGAACCTAGGGACCCGACTAAATTGTGTTTTTCAAAATTTGACACCTTTAAGAATAAAATCCATTCATGACTAATGAACTGACATAAGGCTTTATACAAGTATATGTTGTTTTATGATAGTTTGACTTTTTGGCCTCGATAGCAAGTAGAAGTAGAAAAATCATACTGAGGGACAGGCCATTTTCAACATTTGTGCAAGATGCTTTGCACAAAAATGTGATTAAAATCCTTTAAAAACAAAAGAAACAGAAATTAATTTATTCTTATATTATGAGACATATTATGGAAACTAAATTATAAAATATTTTATTTGTTTTATGGTTTATTAAGATTTACAGGGCTTTTTTTTCTGAGGGACACAAAATGGCACGTTTTCGTATAATGACCCGGGTTCCTTCTCTGATGCCGTCTTTTTGACCGCTTGGGCGTAATTTGCTTAACCACGCCCCTCCAACTGTTAGTTAGCTGCAAGTGAGATGAAAGGAGGAGCGCAAAAATAAAAACCCACCCTCTATTGAATATTCAGTTTCAGTTGGAAATTTTTAAAGGGATAGTTCACCCAAAAATGAAAATTCTGTCATCATTTACTCACCCTCAAGTAGTTTCAAACCTGTATGAATTTCTTTGTTCTGCTGAACAAAAATATATTTTGAAGAAAGTTTGTAACCATGGTGTTTTTGACACCATTGACTTCCGTAGTAGGAAAAAAAATACTATGGAAGTCAATGGTGCCCAAACTTTAAATATTGTCAAATATTGGCTTTGTTCTTCCAAGAGAGGGTTTGGCATCATGGCATCTTTTTTTCCGGATGGAACATTAAAGAATGCGACACACATCTCCCGGAAATTCTGTGAAATCAACCAATCCGATGGCGATTGTTTCTAATTTTGTGTGCGATATGCATCAGATGTTCAACCAGCGGTCCGTGGGCATGACGTCTAAGACCAGAAATGCGTCACCATGCTGAAATAAAGTCGGCAGCAGCTTGTCGGTTCATGTGGATTTTCAGTTTAGACCAGCCAGTGTGCATGCGTGGTCCTAAGCGCACGTCTCAGAACGCTGACTGTTTTTTATAGCAACTGGGACTTCTAGCACCAGCTTCAGTGTTGCGATGACTTTACCAATTAGCGATTGGCTATTTTATTTAGAAGGCGGGGCTTCCTACTATAGAGAGGCCATACTTCCCATTCAAAACTTGCAGTGACACGACCTTTTTATAATCTTTGATAGAAATACAGTGCGTCCAATGGATTGTACTGTGCGTTTGTTCAGCTGACGAAACGTCTTTTATGAAAAAAAATATTATTAGACAAAAACTCTATGAAACAGTTTTGAAAATAGTGAGTTGCAAAAATTACACATTTTAGGACTTTTGTACAGTGCGTACCATTGAGGACTGAAGTATATCCCTTACCTCGTTTTAATGGTGTAAAGAATGAAATATATCCCATACCTCGTTTTAATAGACACAAAATTAAATATGATGTCTAACTGGATTCAAATGATTTTAGGACCCCACCAACTTTCCTTGTAGAGTCAAAAACAGTTCAAACAATCTTCTTTTTTTGTCATACAGTTGTGAAGCTGCATGAGGGTGAGTAAATTATGGGATGGATTTTGATTTTAAAATTAACTATCACTTTAGATCAACTGCCATGATGTTAAAAGATGCGGATGCACGCATACACTTTTACAGTATAGGTGTTAGTGACATAAGTTCATTTTTGCCTGTGTTACTTTCTCACCAGGTTGTCAGTACCAAAATGATTTGTGCATTAACTCCACAGATATGCACAGGCTTATAGACCCTTTTCTGTTAGTAAACATGGTGATGTTTTTCTGTGGGCAGAGCTTAGCTGGAGGCAGAAAGAGTCCCCCTTAGTTTTTTAACAATAACTGGAGAAATTTAGATTTTACCTGCATATGTAAGGTCACTCACTGTCCGGGAGTGCGACTGTTATTTGACAATTAATTATTTTAAGATTGCCCGACCCGCTCACGCGTTTACTCAAAGAATAGACGATCTGACAGGATTCCCTTCGGTTGAGTGACTCACATCTGTGTATAGTAGAGACAAATTCACTGTCTATCTAGTCATGAAGATGTATATATATTTCTATGTCAGCAGGCAACTATTTTTACAGCTACATTATTATTCCAGCCACAATTAATCACAACAATGTATATACAATTACAGATGATTAAGCATATAAATCGTCAGTTTGTTGTTTCACACACATGCACACAGACATTATTTCATACACAACATAGGCCTATTCGTGAGATGCAAGAAATCTCCAGACGTGCCCATAATAAAAGACAATACTTTAGATAATTTTCTGATAAGAAGTGTGTGCTGCAAACACGATCATGTTTGAAGATGGTTTCTGTCCAGTCCGCTCGTTTTATCTCGTTTAATTAACCACAGCTGTCGTCGTTTTTTTGTCTTGCAGAGACAGCAGGTATGCCTTCAAATTTCAAATTGAAGCCTCTACTACATCGATTCTAGCAGCCAACATCACAACAAGGTGATGTTTTAAGCTCCTTGTGTAGCCAAATCTGCGCTGGTTTGAATTGGCCGCCTCCAGTTAGTGCTGTGACTTAATTGTGACGTCGGCTCTAAAAGGGTCTATAAAGGGCAGTAGAGAGTTAAAGTCTGTGCAGCAGATCTAGGTTAAAGAACTTAATGACCCAACCAGCTGCTGCTCATGTCAACCCCTAAAATCTCTCGTTTCCTTTTCTCCCCCTTTTTCTCTTGTTCTCACGAATACCGATACAGAGATATACACAGTTGCAAGAGCTAAATAATCTGAAGACAGACAGGAATTTAAAATAATTCACACTTTCATTTATAACAATGAATAAGAATGAGAACAACAAATGTCCATACACATATTGTTTTGTTAGATGGGTTTTGGGAGTTTGTCATTTTGCCTTTGGTTTTTAGGTGATTAAATAGGGTTAAATGAGTGATGTGTTTTTATGGAAAGCTGTTGTTCATCAATAAGGCAGCATGTGTTTCCAATAGGCAACCTCCCTGCTTTCTCAGAGAGGGTGATCGTTACTAAGAGACACGTACCCTCATGAGAGAGAGACTGAGAATGAGATGTGTTTGATTGTGTGTGTGTGTATATGCATATATGTTTGTGATGTGTGTTGTAGCGACACTAAGCAAATTATACATACAGAGAAACAATGAAGATGATGTCAGAAGATATGTCTAAGCTAACAATTTAGGTTCTGGGAAGATTCATTTATGGTTTATAAAACCTAAAATAGCTATTAAAAAACATTCTTTGAAGGTTCTTATTAATTTGTCAGACAAAAGCTCCCTGCAACATTTGGAGAATGTTAAAAGATGGTTACAACCACCTGAAAAGAACATTCCTAGAACATCAGGAGTTTGTTTCCAAAAGAAATAACCAAGATTGAACAATGTGCTAACATTAGGGGGAATCTCTGTTTTTGTCTACACACATGAGAACACTACTGTTTTTTGTACAAGTGTGTGACTTTGTGCACCTAATTGATTATATTACAGTATAGGTAGTGATGCTAAATTACTTTGATTGGTTATTTTTCATTCAGAGACTTGGTTCATGAAAACAATGTGCATCAATCTCTGACAACAGGCACTTTATAACACATCCTGCCATTTTTCATTCTTAATCTGTCTCTTTCTTTTTTTCTAATAGTCTCTTTTCCCTGGGTCCTTTTTAATACTTTCTCCTTCTGCTCTCTCTTTTCCATATCGCCTATGCTCTTTCCATTCCTTGCTATTGGTTGTGCAATTTTGAGGCTAATGGCACATGTTCTCTTTCTCCACTCATTTAACTCTTTTTCTTTTAAATCGCATGCTTTTTACTCTTTCCAATCGCATGCTTTTTATTCTTTCCAGGGTAGCTTGAATTAAGTCAGTTGTGTGGTGATATTATTTTCTCCCACAAGCGCATTTTGTGTACACACAACAGTTTTCTTCATCATGGCTTAGCCGACAAATTCATATGAGGACTAGACAGGAAATGACCCCCTGGGTGTGGGGGTTCCTCATTGGAAACACACACATGCAAACACATCTCAGTGTGCAGAGAAGATATAAATGTATGTTTGCCCATGTATTTTTCTCTTTCTGTTTCTTTCAAGACATTGCCATTTTGGCTTACAAGTCATAACACCAAATGTGCCAATCAGATCATTGCTAACCTATAATTTCTTTGCCAATATATATATTTTTTTTATCTACTCAGCAGTCAGAATAATTATCAACACTTTTCACTTCAGCCCTCCTCCACGTTGAATGTTTTGAGCTAAAAGGAAATATGAAACATCTGGACCTTTTACTTAGTTGAGTGGACGTTATTTACTACGTTCTTGTTGGATTTAGAAAAACTGAATTATTCCATGATAACTTTTATTTGACATGCTATTTCTTTGCAAATACATCACACGCATAAGTTCTAGGCTTTTGCAGTTGAGTGAAGTCTACCCCATGCACCTAAGAGAGCTCGCTCGTCCTCAATCCTTCCCACGACCTGGCACGCGGCCTGAGACAGAAATTTGGTCTGAAATTCCTTTTCTGTACTTTTCTATTTTTCTCCCTGGCGGTGCTTTTTAAACAAGCAGTAGAGTCCAAGATCGAGCCCTGTGGGACCTGCGTGGGAAGAATTTAATTTGCTTTTTCTTGCACACGTGTAGAGTTGGGAACCAAGCACTGGTTCTTATTCAGAGCTGGTTCCATTTTGAAACGTGCATTTTTGTATTGTTACTGCAAAGCTAGTAGCCTACAGCACACAATATAACAACCATTGTTGTCCAATTCTTTTAGGAGCCAGATAAAAAAAAAGATTTATTTTGGGATTTTTTGCTTTTCAATAGGATAGGACATATATATTTTACAGTAAACAAAGTGAGAGAGAGGGTGGTATAGTGAAAGGTCAGCCAACTCGTGACACACTAAACCAGAATAGCATACGTCGTTTACATTCAGTTGTTATTTTTGTTTTCTTTTGTGCACAAAATTATTCTCGTAGCTTCGTCAAATTATGGTTGACTGATGTCACATGGATTGTTTTTAAATTACTCAATGAAATATCAATATCAATTTGTTTTAACATTTGTATTTAATAGGCCTATATATTTTAGGCCCAATAATTTATTAGATTTATACTGCTTCTAAAAGTTTTTAAAAAGTTATAATAAAGTCTGGGTAAACAAACCATTACCAGAATTGTTTCTCTGATATGTTATATACTGTAAATTAAATTATAATTTGGAAACATGCTGTTAATAGGCAGTAAATTTAATTTAATTTTCTTTTTTATTTCTCCCCATAATTATTCTACAAAGCATATTAAAATAATTTTTAATGCAACCTAAGGAATCGTTCAAATGAATCTGATACATCATTTTTTATATCAGATTACTGTATGAGTGCGTAGCCCAAGTCAAGTAACTGCAATGTCCACATCTGGAGGGGAGTGGGGCGGGCTGTTCCGTGCCTGAACTCGAAGATGACTATGGCATGACTATGACGCGCGCGCGCGCGCGTGTTTGTGGTTTATGAGGACACAAATTTGTATAATGACATGGGTATGACATAGGTATTACAAGGAGATGGTGATTTATGAGGACAATTTCAAATTCAAAAGTGTACCCATAATTCAAACGGCTTATAAATCATACAGAATTAGTTTTTTGAGAAAGTAAAAATGCATGAATTTTCCTGTAAGGGGTACATTTAGGTGTAGGGTTGTTGTAGGGTAATAGACAATACGGGTTGTACAATATAAAAACCATTACGCCTATGGAGAGTCCCCGTTAACCACAAAAAAACAACGTGTGTGTGTGTGTGTGTGTGTGTGTGTGTGTGTGTGTGTGTGTGTGTGTGTAATCTGCAACAGATGACTTCTTGGGGGATGAGAGGGTCTGACGAAGGCAAATGTTTCCTCGGCTGGAGCTACATCAGCTCGCAACGGATGTGCATGGATATATCAATACAGCTAAAATGTACTATGCATTCGTCTAGGTAATCTAAATGCCTGTATCTGAGCGGCAATGCATCTGTAAAGCTTCAATTCCTGGCGAGGAAGGACTTGGCAAACCTGGACTGAAACATATGAATGTATTGAGTGGCGTGTTATTTGCTCATCACTGGAATGGCATACTTGCTCTGTAACGTTCTATTGATCGGCAGTGGAGCGCTTTTATTCCTCGCGCCTGGTTGGGCCATTTGTCCCGAGCGATGCGAGTGCCAGCACGAGCAGCATATCCTCTGCGCAAATCGCGGTCTACGCACGGTGCCCAAAGCGCCACAGGTGGAGCGCGCAGGGGACGTGCTGGTTCTCGGTCTCGCGGGAAACTTCATTCACAACCTTAGCGCGTTCGACTTCACGCGCTATGGGAACCTAATCAGGTTAAATCTCCAGTTTAACCAAATAAGAAATATACATCCTACAGCATTCGAGAAACTCTCCTTGCTGGAGGAGCTATATCTGGGCAACAACTTAATCTCGACAATACAACATGGGACTCTACAGTCGCTCAAAAAACTCACAATATTATGTAGCAATAACAACGAAATCAAGGACGTTGTTGCCGAACCTTTTAGCCAATTACATAGTTTAGTCAAACTGAGACTTGATGGAAATTTAATTGAGTTTTTAAAAGAATCCGTCTTCAAAGGACTGACGAATTTAATGTTCCTGCACTTAGAATCGAACCAGCTTCGCCATATTGACCGCAATGCGTTCGCGCGGCTTAGCAAACTGCAGTTTTTAAACCTATCGGATAATAAACAAACAGAACTGCGCGATATTTTCATATTTTCCCACCTCAAGTCACTAACAACTCTTCTAATCGCAGGCAACCGAATAAAACACGTTGGAAATCACGTCTTTCGGAACTTGAAAAAGCTAACAAAACTATCGTTGAGCCACAACAAGATATCAAAGATGGACAACGAAGCGCTCAAGGGGCTCACGCGAGTGAAAGAGTTCAAGATTGACAGAAACGAGCTGACAGAGATCCCTGCTGGTCTGCTTGATCCGCTGGAGCGCATCGAGCATCTGGACTTCAGTGACAATCACGTATCTCGCGTGGACCGCGGCGCTTTCGGCCACCTTTCACATCTAAAAATATTAAAATTGAAAAACAACCGTCTTATCAATCTCTCCGGTGGAATTTTCGCCACAAACGGCGTTTTGTTTCACGTTGAACTGAATGGGAATAACTGGACTTGCGACTGCCGGATGGAGAAGCTTAGAAGTTGGATGACGCATGCGCATTCTCAGGGAAAGCTGTTGACCGTGTTTGTGCGCTGCCTTTACCCCCCAGTGCTGGCGGGAAAATTCTTGGACTATGTCAGCAGCTCTCAGTTGGGAAATATGAGTGGTTACTGCGAGTCAGAACCTCAGCCAATGGAGAGCCGTGGAGCAGTTGTGGAGTCACCGGTTCTCAAGGAGGAAAGAGAGAAGCTAGAAGGTGAAAAACAGGGAGATGTAGGTGTCCAAGGGTATGAGGGGGAGCAAGGGCTTGTGACAACAATCGACAGAAAGAAGAAGAGGAAACTGGTCAGCTCAAGGCCAAGACCCACAGCTGGGAAAACAGGGAATGGCTCCTTATCTGATTTTCCAACAACAATAGCCACGTTCTCGAGAGGCCACAACCACAGCACCTTTGCACGGGCCCCACAGGAGCAGTTCAACCTGCCCTTACAAGACAGAGCCAAGCATCATGACTCAAGGATTGAAGTGATCACTGATGCATGTCAATTCAACCATCACTCCATCCTGAACGTTAGCGTGGAAGATGTCACTTCCAGTACAGCCACAGTCCGCTGGAGCACAATTCTTGACGTTGGACTAGTTCATGGGAAAGAGCTTCTCTTTCGGGTTTTATTTGACCGTTTCGGCCATGCTTTCCGCTTCCCACGCTATGTTTACGCAGATGGAACTGACTGGGCGGTGACCCTTCAAGAGCTCCGCCCAGACTCCACCTACATCACCTGTGTGGAGAGTGTTGTGGGTGGAGCTTTGTGCCAGGTTGCACCCAGAGATCACTGCACTGGGTTTGTCACACTTTTGCCCTCTGTGACAAGTGAAGTCAACCTACAGCTTGTCACAGTTGCAGCCCTGGTGGCCAATGTGCTGCTCCTCCTTCTGGTGGGCGGAGTCTGGCTGGGGCGTGTGTTGAAGAGGCGGATCAGAAGCAGGAAGTCAGCCTCTCATGCACATGTACGTCACATGTACTCAACAAGACATCCATTTCGCTCTACTGTGGCCACTGCCTGTGTCTCTTCTGAATTCAGTGGTTACCAGAGTGGCAGACAACTGGCTGAAGAAGGTGACCTGATCCAGTTCCCCAGTGACCGCTTCTTTGACAACAGCCATGCACGAAGAGATGATGATGTCATAATGCTTAGATACTCAGACTGAAGTGTTGTGTGTGTGTGTGTGTACCTGGTATTTATCACGTTATGGGACCAAAAGTATAGTATACCGGGTAAAGGTTTACCTTGTGGGGAAATTTTTGGTCCCCATGAGGAAACACGCTTATAAATCACTCAGAATGGATTGAAAATCTGATGTGTTAAAATAAGAAAATTTTGGTAAAAAATATATTTTTGGCCACAAATGAGTAACCACTGAAATTGCAAGTCTTCTTCTTTTCTTTTTCTTCTGTTCATTTCTTTTGATTGATTGTCTAGGCCTCAGCTGCTGGTTGGCAGAATTGCTTGGTTTTGGAATGAATGTCTTTCTGTCTTTGTAGGTAACATATTACTTATTTACTCTGTATAGATATACTGCAGTATTCCAGGCATGTATATCAATCTGAGGTACAGCACAGGAAAAGTCTTTTGATACATTTTATACGTTTCACTTTCATGGTTTAAAAAATAAATAAATATGTAGTCTTTATTAGTAATTGTGTAATGGTTTCCATGTTTTTTCTTAATTAATTCAATTCCGACATTCAAAATTGTACAATAGACCTTAGCAGGTTTAGACGCCATATTGAACTGAATACAGATGAAGACAAGGCTTTGAGGGGGAGGGATAAAGATAAAGGTCATAGACCATGTATGTATATTATACATGTAATCTGGATTATATAATCAGATTCCAAAATTAAGTACTTGTAATTAGACTATAGTATGTTTTAAAATGCTCATAAACAGATCACTGTTACTTTTTAATGGGTTACATGAATGCATTCACACAATGGTAAATTATTTATAATATATTGATTCACACCAGGTCTTTTTTTCCTTTAAATTTTATTTTCTAAATTAACTAATCGTTTATATACACGAGACTAATAATTATGCAAGTTACTAAACACTGCTGATGCATAGCTGTGAAATTCTGTCTTCATATCCAGAGACGTTCACACATTTTGTAATATTGGAAATCTGGAAAAATAATTAACATCTGAAGGACTCTGGTGATGTAATGTCATGTTTTCATGTTCTGTTCATGTAATGTAGAGATTCCCAAGGTTTGACATTTTTATGATTTCATAAATTATTAGCTGTTCATTAATTATGTTTATTTTCATTTTTTTCACAAAAAAACCTTGCTGTAGCCTACACAATAATCAAATTCAAGTCTAAGTGATAAATGTGTTCGATCAAAAGTCATCTAAAATAAACAAAAAAGTAATCAGAGTATATTACCTAATTTGTGTAATCCAGATAGTTACAAACTACAATTTCTGTCATGTAATATGTAATCAGCAATGGATTACAGTTCATAAGTAATCTACCCAGCACTGTTGATAAACAACAGTACAATCCATTGAACACACTGTACTTCTATCCCTCTCACAGCCTAGTTTTCATTCCTGTTAAAAAATCGGCGCTACCCTGAATAGTCTATACCAGGCATCCTCAAATCTGGCCCACTCCTGCATAGTTTAGCTCTAACCCTATTCAAACACACCTGAGCATGCTAATCAGAGTCTTCAAGATCAATAGAAAATCACAGGTAGGTGAGTTTGATCAGGGTTGGAGCTAAACTCTGCCGCAGATTGGCCCTACAGGAAAGATTTGATCTATACCAAACTGCTACATGAATCTCACCATAGGATGGCGCAATAAACCAATTTTTCACAAGGACTGCAACATTGTAGAACCACATTTCAGCAGTCATTTATTTGAAACTATCACCTTGTAGTATATGCGATCAACCCTTAGAATAATCCATCAAAACTAGAATGTAAAGGCAGCTTTGTATCACAGCTTTATAAAGTTATTAGCATGAACCTTGAAAAAAGAGATCAGGATACAGATATTAAGTGCTTTTAATAAAAAATGTCCACAAATGTGTACAAAAATAGATCAATATAAAAAACAAAACTGTGCATGCATAAACCAGTTTAAACCTGCAGAGTTTACGAACGTTCCCCACATGTCATAATTATATTTTACACAGAATGCATAACCATATAAATTCTTTACCTAAGCAATTTTTACCAGAGATGGTACACATGCTTGCATGTCATTTCCAGGAAATGTCAGTATTGACATTTTGATTGTCACTGAGCCAGTTAGTGTGAAATGATTGCTATGCTGTATTGTTTTAGGAGAATACTGTAAAACATTCTGAGTGCCATGAGTGCAATTAGTAATGCATGATTCCTTTACTATCATTCCTATACATGATTCTGATGTTGGCTCAGTCTATATAAAATAAGCTGCATGTTATTCTGTAAATCCAAAATTCACACATGATACTCTTAAGTACTTTTGTAGGTAATGTGATACCTGATAATTCACCAAGAGGCCTCTAACAATATTTACATACAGCAAGACAAACATGTAACAATCAGCTTTAGCTGCATCATCATAAATGTATAAAACTATAGAATCCTATTTACAATTACAAATTTACAACTGCCCTGATTCAATGCATTTCACACGGCCTTTTCATTCGTTTCAGGATTTAGTGCACACAACTGTCACTGAAGCTATCAAAGCGTTTACACTGAATGTGGCCAAAAACAAAACAAAACACACATAAACACACAATGTGCACACATACTCTAGGAGTAAAACTAGATGAGTGTATCTGAGAAAGATCAACTATAAAGAGCATGAGGAGGAGTGTGAGAAGACAGAAAGAGAGGTACGAAGAGGGTGAGAGACAGGTTTGAGAATAAAAAAAAACTAAATTTAGTGAGGGTAAAAGAAGTTTGTTTTCCAGCACTGTAATGAATCACAGTGAGGTAAAATACAACTAATTACCTGAGATGTCAAGGGCCAGAAATATAAACAGACTTTTAATTTAATTATTCTATTCTTGAGAGCAATTGAACATTTCAGACATATTGTAATGCATACATTCCCTTTTAGTCATAAACCCAAGTTTAAAACTCTGGATTAAACATTTTGCCGTTCAATTTTGCTTTTGCACTGATGGGTGCCTGCTTGGTCATAGGTGCCCTGACCATGGCTCTAAAGAAGGGTCATCTTTTGTGTTCTCGACAGTTTCTGTCCATGTAGAAGCATGTTATAGTTGTGTGTTATTAGTGGGGTGTGAGTGTGTGGGTAGGTGAGTGTGTGGTAAAGTCGAACTTGATGTTGAGATGCTGTTGTGTTGGATGGCATGTTGCTGGACAGGACTTCCTGTTGGATTACCTACACCACCTAAACATAAAAACGAAAGAAATCCATCACTTTTTTCAAATATATATAATAAATACAAACATTTTAAGTAATAAAACACACAATATAAACATAAATATTACTATTAAAAAATTTGGGCTAGTAAGATTTGTATTATATTTTTACCTTTACACAAAATTTGCATTTATTTGATAAAAAAAACAGTCAGATTGTTTCTATTTAATATAAATTAATGTATTTACATTTTTCTCTAATGCATCCGTACTTTATATTTTTAAAATTCTTGAGTTAAAATTTTAATGTGTAATTTTTTTTTTATAAATACATTATAAATATATATATATATATTATTTAGATTATACCAATATGATCATAATGTTACGGTTTCATTTTTTTAATATATATTTTTAAATATATAGTTTGGAGTTCCTAATTGTCATGGAAATAATTGTGACAGTGTTATTAATTAAATATGAAATTATAATGAACAAAAAATATGCATAATTTTTAAGCAAAATATATTTTCAATTAATTTTATTATGGGGTAAAATATGACATGTTCTTCACAGGTTTGAATGAAATTCAACACTAATACACTAGTATATGTAAGAAAGCAGGAGAGAATGAGAAAATGATTCATACTTACTTTGTGTTTCTCTCTGTCTCACAGAGACAGGACAGTCTTTATGTGTAAGAAGAATTTGCTTCAGTTGAGTGACTTCTGTCCTGAGTGATGTCACCTCATTCTACGAGAAGACAAAAAAATATATACATATATGCAGGTACATCTAAAAAAATTAGAATATGGTGAAAAAGTTAATTTGTTTCTTGTAACTTATTTCAAAAAGTGAAACTTTCCTATATTTTATATTCATTACATGTAAAGTAAAACAATTCAAAAGTTTTTATGTTTTAATTTTGATGATTAGAGCTTACAGTAAATTAAAGTAAAAAATCGGTATCTCAAAATATTAGAATATTTACATTTGAGTTTCAATAAATGACCATCCAGACAGTATAAATTGTGGGTATCTCTTGTGAAACCACAATAATAGGGGACACTGCTGACTTGGCAATGGTCCAGAAGACGATCATTGACATCCTCCACAAAGAGGATCATTACTGAAAGGGGTGGTTGTTCAAGGAGTGCTGTATCAAAGCATATTAAATGCAAAGTTGACTAGAAGGAAGAAATTGGGAAGGACAATGTGCACAAGCAACAGGATTGACCGCAAGCTTGAGAATACTGTCAAGCAAAGCCGATTCAACCACATGAGAGAGCTTCACAAGGAGTGAACTGAAGCTGGAGTCAGTGCATCAAGAGTCACCATGCTCAGACATCTTCAGGAAAAGGGCTCCCAAGCCACTTCTGAAACAGAAACATCGTCAGAAGCATCTTACCTGGGCTAAGGAGAAAAAGAACTGGACTGTTGCTCAGTGGTTCAAAGTCCTCTTTTCAGATGAAAGTAAATTTTTCATTTCATTTGGAAATCAAGGTCCCAGAGTCTGAAGGAATAGTGGAGAGGCACAGAATCCATGTTGCTTGAAGTCCAGTGTTAAGTTTCCAGTCAGTGATGATTTGGGCTGCCATGTCATCTGCTGGTGTTGGTCCACTGTGTTTTCTGAAGTCCACAGTCAACGCAGCCATCTACCAGGAAATGTTAGAAAACTTCATTTCCCTCCATGGGAACTCGAACTCGTCCCTAGGGGTCGCTACGGGGAAAACCCTCAAGCGTGACTCGGTCTGAAGATACATATGAAAAACACCACCTGTTGGCGGCGACAGCCCATGGCGTCACTACCGGCGTGCCACAATATAAGTGCCGCCGAGAATACATCATCAGCTTTTTCGTCTTCACTGACTGGTTTGTTTGAAGCGTGCAGAGTGAATCTGGTAAGAGTACAGTTTTCTAACTCTACTATGGCGAGCACTAGCAAGGCGTTTAGGAAGTGTGTGGATCCGTGTCCTCGTTATTTGACACCCGATGACACACACACACGACTGTTGCGTCTTTGTTTGGGCATGGAGCACGCCGCCGATGTCCTTGAGGCGGTTTGCGTGCATTGTGGCGGCTCTCTATGAGGAAGCTCAGCTCTCGCCTGTCCCTCTTTTCGAGGAAAGAGGGCAGCCGTCTGCTTCCAGCGATTCAAGACCCACCGTTGCCGAGGCACGGAGGCGAATGAAATCGTGGGGTTCGCAGTTGGATGTGGCGATAAGCTGGAAAGGGACCGCCCCTTTTCGCGTCAGCCGAGCAGTGAGCTGCTGGATTGTGATGATGCGATCTTTCTGACATCATCAGATGCAGCAGCTAGTGCTCCGCTGCATATGAACAAGTTTTTGGAGGTTATGGATTATAAAAATAAATTTAAATAACCCCAGCTCGAGTGAGCCTTCCTTTCTTCATAAATCTCGATGTGGAGGTTGAGAAGGAGTGTGAAAAGCTAGTTTTTCTCGTATTCATAGGTTTCAGCATACTAGTTATGCTGACACTGAGGATGCGTGAAAATGGCTATGAGGATGCCCCTGTGCAAGAGATGATAACCAGCTTATCTCTCTATGGCGAGACATCCTCTCTCAAGGCTCCCTCCTGGCCATCTAAGACCCTGAATCTCGCTTAAATGGCAGGGCATATGCAGCAGCAGGTCAGACCGTCGCTTCGTTGCACTGAGGCGCCAGACTGACCTGCTAAAGTCCTGGATAAGGTCAGGTCTGAGCCCGAACAACCAGGGTCCTAACCCATCTCGGTCTGAGGATCAGAGATGGGCTTACTAGTCTCACGACTCATGCCCCTCCCCTCCTGCGGCTAGGGTGAGACAGAGGCGCGGGTCAGAGAGAGGCAAGCTCTCTCATTCCTCTCTAATTCCCCTGTAACCACCGTAAACTCCACCGACCGAGGTTAGGTGGAAGTTTCCTGCCAAGAGCGCCTAGAGGCGCTCCCTTGTGAGCAGCGGAGTTCCCTCTCATTCTGAGGAATGAGTTCTCCGCTCCTCAGAGCTCTGTGATAGGTCGCTCTCCTCACTGGTCGAGCTAGCATTGCTCCCCTCACTATAGAGGGTTATCTATGAGCATGCCGCTCCCCTGCTGAGCGTCTGAGTTCCTTCTCATTCTGAGGAATGAGTTCTCCGCTCTCAGAGCTCGATATAGGTAGCATTATAGGCTCTCATTCTGAGGAATGAGTTCCCAACTAAGAACTGCAGTCAGGTGGACCTATGATGACTTCAGGCAGGTTCTGTATTCTCGAACTGCCTTACTGATGGTCTGGACGTGAGTCCCCTCGGAGGTTCTCTGCGGATCCTCCTGGATCTTCAGTCATTCTGGTCACCACTGCAAGGGTAGAGCCAGCATTACTCCCCTCACGATAAGAGGGTTACCTATGAGTATGCCGCTCCCTTCTGAGCGGCTGAGTGTCTTTTCATTCTGAGGAATGAGTTCTCCACTCTCCAGAGCTCGTTATAGGTAGAGCTAGCATTGCTCCCCCTCGTTGAGGGTCACCTTTGAGCATGCCGCTCCCTGCGGAGCGTCTGAGTTCCCACTCATTCTGAGGAATGAGTTCTCCGCTCCTCAGAGCTCTGTGATAGGTCGCTCTCCTTGTGGGTCGAGCTAGCATTGCTCCCCTCACTATAGAGGGTTATCTATGAGCATGCCGCTCCCTGCTGAGCGTCTGAGTTCCTTCTCATTCTGAGGAATGAGTTCTCCGCTCTCCAGAGCTCGTTATAGAGTAGAGCCAGCATTACTCCCCTCATTGAGGGTTACCTATGAGTATGCCGCCCTTGGAGCGTCTGAATGTCCACTCATTCCGAGGAATGAGTGTTCCGCTCCCAGAGCTCGCTGTTGGTAGAGCCAGCATTGCTCCCCTCACCCAGAGGGCCACCTATGAGCATGCCGCTCCCTTCTGAGCGGCAGAGTTCCCTCTCATTCTGAGGAATGAGTTCCCGCTCTCCAGAGCTCATGGTTGGGCTCGCGCTCCCCTCTGAGTGTCTTCTCATTCTGAGGAATGAGTTCTCCGCTCCTCAGAGCTCTATGATAAATCGCTCTCCCTGCGGGTCGAGGGGTGTACACTACAAGAGGTCTGTTGAGACAGTTCCCTCAGTAAGCTTGTGGAGAGCAAGTGGTAGCTTCTGAGTGATCGGCAGGACCTAGTTATTACCACTAGGTGCTTGGCCATATTCCCTTAAAGGAATCTTCTGATTCCAGACCTTGAGCTCTACCCTGGGTCCGGTAATCCCGGCACCCAGCAGGTAAGTACTAGGGTATGCAGCTCAGGCTTCTGGCCGAGGGGATAATGTCACTGACAGCCATCAACCGTCCGGGAAACTTCACTTAAGCTGGGTATAGTTGGCTTAGTGCTTGCCTTTTTGCGAAATTGGCTTGCATTCCCCTCAGCATGGTGAAGTGGGTATAAGCGTTCCCGTAGCGACCCCTAGGGGACGCAGTTCGAGTTCCCATGGAGGGGAACGTCTCAGGTTACGTATGTAACCATGGTTCCCCGAATGGGCGAGACACTGCGTCCCTAGGCTTTGGACCATGCTTGGACGCAAGCTTCAGGCGAAGAAGCTGATGATGTAATTCTCCCGGCACTTATATTGTGGCACGCCCGGTAGTGACGTCATGGGCTGTCGCCGCCAACAGGTGGTGTTTTTAAATATGTATCTTCAGACCGAGTCACGCTGAGGCGTTCCCGTAGCGACCCTAGGGGACGCGGTGTCTCGTTCCCCATCGGGGAACCATGGTTACATACGTAACCTGAGACGGTTTCCTTCTGCTGATAAGCTTTATGGAGATGCTGATTTTATTTTCCAGCAGGACTTGGCACCTGCCCACACTGCCAAAGGTACCAAAAGCTGGTTCAATGTCCATGGTGTTACTGTGCTTGATTGACCAGCAAACCTGATAGATAATCTATGGGGTATTGTCAAGAGGAAGATGAGAGACACCAGACCCAACAATGCAGATGGCCTGAAGGCCGCTATCAAAGCAACCTGGGCTTCTATTACACCTGAGCTGTGCCACAGGCTGATTGCCTCCATGTCACGCCGCATTGATGCAGTAATTCATGCAAAAGGAGGCCTTACCAAGTATTGAGTGCATAGAAATGAACATATTTTTCAAAAGCCTGACATTTCTGTTTAAAATATATTTTTAAATGATCTTATGTAATATTTTAATTTTCTGAGACACTGGATTATAGGTTTTCATTATCCTTTAAGCCATAATCATAAAATTTCAAGAAATAAAGGCTTGACATATTTCACTCTATGTGAAATCTATATAATATATGGGTTTTACTTTCTGAAAATGAGTGACAAAAAATATTGACCTTTTTCATGATATTCAAATTTTAAGTTGTGTTTAATACTGCAAGGTAAGTACATGCACAGCTTGTGTTAAATGTACCTGCAGGTGTAAGTTAGTGTGTGTAAGATCCTCAGCCTTCCTCTCCAAAGACACCACCCAGACCTTTCTCTTCTGTCTGCACCGTGTGGCGGCAGCTCTGTTTCTCTCCAGAAACTTCTGTCTACGATCATCTGGGTCTTCCTCTGCTGTCCGTCGGCGTCTGCCCATGGATGGCTGTGGAGGAGATGGTGAGCGGGGGTATGTTTTGGTGTAGACATCTATAAAACACAAATATTATGTTAAATATTACAAAAGATTAATTAAAAACTTTAAAAATCAGAGTTTGACCTAGACCTGTGTTGGTATCGGCTGATGTGAAAGGGGAGGGGCGGTCTGGTGGGTGGAGCCATGATGCAAATGAGCAGGTGGAGAATGGTGAGCGTGGCTGTGATGCGATTGGTCTTGGCTTTGATGTTGATGTGTGAGTCTTTGTGGTGATTGGCTGTGGCAGTGCTGCTGGTATGTGTGATGTTGAGATGCGGATTGTAAATGTGACAGTGGGTGCTGTTGTGACGACATCATCTCCATCATGTGGCAAAGAGGGTTCTGACTGCCATTGGAAACCGCAGCTTGGTTGTGGGCTGGCATGACCTTTGACCTCTGAAGGATTAGAGAGAGATGGGTCAGAATGGCTCCTGGGGTCACTGTCAACATCATTGTCATGTAACACTGTGGATATTTCATGCTATTTCAAAAGGAAATGCCCAAAATGAGATTTACTTTGCCAACATTTACAGGCAACCATATGCTTTTAATTACTACATCTAAGGTTTCCTGTGTGTGGTGATTGTTTGCGATGGTAAGATTACTTGGCACTTTTAAGTTTTTCAAAACAAAGAGAATCTACAAAGACGCCTTTGAAAAGTCAGATGATAACCAGGTCAAGCCGAAGCCTTTGAAATTCAATCCCCTCCGCTTTCTGAAGAGAATCAGCACATGTGTGTATGTGTTAATGCCGCTTTTTAAAAGGAAACATTGCATGTGTCTGAATTAGATAACTCAATCAAGATGTCTACATTAGTTACAAAGCACTGTGGTATTATAACCCCTGTCTGACTTGTATTGTTTCTATAGAGACATCATAATCTTGTAGCCATCGTGTCAAATCATTTGTATGGGGCTGTACCTGAAGGGAGGAGCATGAGTCAGAGGGGGCGGGGCCTGGTATGCCAATCATACTTGAGTTCATTGACAACTGTGCCTCCATCTGTCATTTTAATAAGATATGAAATTATCATAATGATGAAATAAGAAACAGAGGTATTATTTAAATTAATATTTTACTGTTACGATTGGGTTTGAAATGCTTTCGGGTGTACTTACATTCATGGCTGATGACCCAGGCAAAGTATTTGTTTGTCTGCTATGCAGACAGCTGGGTGCAGATCTGTAATGTCAGAGGGATTCACATTAGCAGAGCAAATGAACAAAAGGTTAAAAGGTCTCACTTTATATTAAGTGGCATTAACTACTATGCTTACATCACAAAAATAAGTACAATGTACTTATTGTGTTCATATTGTATTGCAAAATACTTCTGCTGCTATTGGGGTGAGATTTGGGTAAGATTATGGACAGGATTGGTGGTATGGGTAGGTTTAAGGGTGGGTTAAGGTGTAAGGGATGGGTCAACAGTGTATATAATTGTAATTACAGAAATTAATTACAGATGTAATTACATGCTGGTATTTAAAATATATATATAAGTACAGTGTAAAAGCATTTATGTACACTAAGTGCAGTTTAGGAAGTTTACACAGAGCTGCTAAAAATGTGAAAAAATTTGTAAATTAGTAATTGGTAAATTCTGTGCAGAGATGCAATGCTGCATGACAGACCAACATATTTGGGTTCTCATAGTATTCGAATCAGGTATATGGTTAAAGGTGGGGTATGTAATTTTTCAAAAACGCTTTATAAAACTGAGTCTGGGCCGAGTACCAAAACAAACTTGAAGCCAATCAGCAGTAAGAGGCGTGTCTACTCATGATGTGGAGGAGAGAGCATTCAGTGAATAGCCGAGCCGAGTGACAGAAAGATAGACATGGCGGATAAAAAACTAAAGAGGAAAATGTCTGCGGAACGATAAGGCAAGAAGTAGGACCTGTGCAAATATCGGATCAGCTTTCCAGCGCTGGAAAGAACTCAAGGAGCAGAAGGCCTGCGATAGGACGCCGAGGATCCTTTGTTTCTTCTCGATAGGTTATTAACACCGTGTCTACACTGGACATGGCACGCTGCAACAGCTAAAGTCTGCCTACACTGAACGCGATAAAGCAACCCTTGAAAATTATTTGAAATTTGTCAGTACGTCATAAATAGAACGCGGCAGCAGTTCTCTGTCGGAGATTTGTCATGCCGCATAGCATCCAGTGTATCAATTAGAATCATTAATTGTGACCCAGGACCACAAAACCTGTCATGAGTGTCAATTTTTTCAAAATTAAATTGAGATTTATACATCACCTGAAAGCTGAGTAAGCTTTCCATTGATGTATGGTTTGTTAGGATAGGATAATATTTGGCCGAGATACAACTATTTGAATATCTGGAATCTGAGGGTCCAAAAAAATAAAAACACTGAGAAAATAGCCTTTAAAATTGTCCAAATTAAGTTCTTAGCAATGCATATTACTAATCATAAATTAAGTATTGATATATTTACAGTAGAAAAAATACAAAATATCTTCATGGAACATGATCTTTACTTAATATCCTAATTTTTGGCATAAAAGAATCACTACAAATATATTCCAGCGACTTAAGACGGGTTTTGTGGTTCAGGGTCACAATTATAATGACTTCAATAGTCTTTGTCGCGCCGATCGCATCCGGTGTAGACACAGTGTAACATTGGTTTTGCTTTGTTTCACAGGACTAATCATTGCCTGGGTTGCGTAGGCTACTTATGTGTGGGGCGGAGCTATCAAAATAGGGGCGAGACCCTTTTGGGGTAAGGGCGTGTTTGTTTTGGTGATTTCAAATATCAACATTGGCTTCCAGAAATTGCTTTCCCCACCTTTAAATGCTGTTTTGCAACACATCTTTTTGACTTCCTTTCTACAGTGAAAACATTCTGTACCCCCAAAAAACGGTGTAAATTGACTTTTTCAGTTCAAATCCTGACCTTTAATGGGAGAATTAGAATATGGGGTATTTTGGTAATGATATATGGTGAAACTCACTGTTTATTTGGAGTGGAGTATGTGACAGTGCAATGAGACTGAGGCTGTGAGCTGTGTGTGTGGAGCTGGTTCTGGTTGAGATGAGCCAGAGCGCACTGCTGCTGTTGCTGTGGTTGAAACTGATGATGTTGACTCTGCTGAGGCTGTGTCTCAATGTGAGGTTGGTTCTGACCTGACGCCTGCGCAGGAAAGTTCTAAAAGCAAGAAAATATTTAGAAATGTTTTACAAATATATTTAGAAATCCTTCCTCTGTTTTTTATAGATCCCTCCCTATATTGTATATGTATGTATGAAAACTGTTTGATATTTAATACTCTCAATCTGATCATCTGATCATTTGATCTGATAGCTTGATATTTCTTACTACAATCAACACAAACACACACACAAGCCAGCACAGAATCATATGCAAAATATGTACTACTACTTCACACAGCAAAGACTTTATGCAAACTTTTATTCATTTGCACAGTTGAGTAAGCTTTGAAACATGTTTTTCCCCTCACCGGTTTGGTCTCCTCCTCTGCCTGTGACTGGTTTAGCTCCAGGTCAGTAAAGAGGCCCACTTCCTCACAGTCCCGTAAGAAACGGGTCGGAGTTGGAGTCTGATCTGCAGATGAATAAAGAGTACACGCTTATCACAAATGCAAACAGCATCATCGGGTTTCACACACAAAATACCACACACAAAACACAATGGAAATTAGTATTAATTAAGGCATGACAGGTTTATTTATATAGCGCATTTCATACACAATGGTAATTCAAAGTACTTTGCATAAAATATGAATAAAATAACTATAATACAATAATCATAACAGGTGTATAAGAAATAACAATGAAAAGTTATTGGAAAAACTTGCATTTTTGGGGGAAAGAATTTATTGAAATCAAATATGAAGAAAATAGAAGAATACATAAATAAGATGATACAGTCAGTAGCTTATATTGATAATTTTACCATTGTATTAAATATTTGATATAGTATAGGCCTATTATAAATATACTATATATGTTATAATAAATAATATAAATGAAATAATAATACTATTTAAAAAATAAAGTGCTATAATTATGGTTAAAGTTATTAAAGTTAATAAAATAGTTTAGTAGAAAACAAAAAAGTTAAATATTAAAGCTTAAGCAAATGTGTATCTATATCTATCTTTATATCTGTCTATAGAACATAGACTAAACACATGGAAACTGAGGAGGCATAGGACATTTCTCAAGGTCAAGGAACAAAAACTTCAGATCAGTAGATCAATATCAAGTAACCTCAACTAACCCTCGTCTCAATGTCATGACCGGAACTTGTCTAAGGTAATCTTCTGGCATGCTCAAAAATTTTACAAATTAACCCTGTGTCATAAAAAGCCTGATTTTGCTCTTGTTGTTTTGGTAATTTAGTGGTAGTCTAAACAAAACTGCTTTTTCTAGGCTACTATGAAAGGGGTCAGAAGGTAAAGTCCTCCTTTTGTTTTTTATGTAAATGTTTCTGTCGCTGCAATGATGGCTCGCAGACCCCAGAGGTCAAGGGTCAGGCTTATGTTTATATGTCAGACATTGGGTTTCCAGGGTAACAGACATTGTCTAAATACTAAATGAAAGGAGATGGAGAGCATGACCTGTCATGACACACATTTGCTTTTCACAGGCTCTTATATTACTGATCCACAGTAGACTTATACTCTTTAGATACATATCATATTACAACAACAAGATATTAAAAAGATACTAAAACCCATACGATATTAAAACAGTGTTGATGATAAAACATCACCCTTTGACATGAATGGCTAATTATGTGTGAACACACCCTTACCTGAAAGCATACTGTCACACTTAATAGAAGGGAATTTAAGGGTCATCTCATGTTTGTGTCTGTGAATAATTAGGTGATCTTCTCTTTGGAAGCACTACGAGAACAAGAAACATGACAGGCCGTGACAATGCTGAAACAGCACAGCTCTTGGCATCTTTGAAATCACATATTTGTTCCAAAATGAATGCAAAATGTTCAATAGTAATTATTTCTGAGGTGTTAATCAATTTAACAATCTAATCGATGGCTAAAACTTGTGACAGCATGCATTAAACACATAGTTGTAGCTCTGAATGATATGACAACAACTATCTTCAAACTGGACATCTGTTACTTACCTGTGAGCATCCAGGAGCAGTGCATACATATGGCCTGTCCTGATCAACATTCATCACTGAGATCTAAAAATCCTAAACATACATATACACACACATGCACACACACACATACAAACACATGCACACAAGGGAGATGATATGATGAAGTGCTCATGACAAATAGAAAAACAGACAGATATAAATGACACCTATAGGCAAATATAGTGTCAAATACGGAGTCATTATTTTAATTTCCCAGTCTGTTAGTTCTATCTATCTATAACGCAAATATATGCAAATAAATAGATAGATAGATAGATAGATAGATAGATAGATAGATAGATAGATAGATAGATAGATAGATAGATAGATAGATAGATCTATGACACCTAATTAATGAAATATATATATTTTTTAAAGATAACCTATTATAATATCTCAGTTCTCTATATGTTGCCCACATTTCCCTGTTTGAGTTCTCTTCTGTGTTCTCTGTATATGAAACGTATTACATCATAGTCGCGCCTTAAAAAGAACCTGCTACTTGCCCAGTCACCTATAACGCGAGCATTCCTTTAGTCATGACATTTAGTTCAGCCGGGGCAGGAGTTTGAATTGGCAAGACGGGTCTACAGTGCTAGTGCCAACCATCTAACCGGCCTGCATAATGACGTAATGGCGAAACCGGAGGACTCACGCGGTGTCACGAATTTACAACACCCAAACAACACTATCAGACATCCTAACCAGGGGTAATGATGTGTCATATTTTGGCAGGGGGGAAGTATCGTGAAGTTGTCTGAATCACTTTGGAGTATGCGTGACGGCATCTTAGTCTACAGGGAAATTATAAAACCAAAGCAAATGCAAATACTTTCAACCTTAAAACACGCGCAGGTGTGCGATATAACATTTAAACCTATGTAAAATTCAAATAGACTTAAAACCACCAACGTTACCGTCAAACTGCTATTCCGCTAAAACGCGTTGTTGACAGTCTTCACTATAAAATGTACAGACATCCATTTTACAGAAAGTCAAACCTTTTTTTATTCTAATACTCATTTTGTCTGTTTGTTTGGTGGAGTCACACCCCCTTAACAGACATTCAGACAGTTTACGAACATTTCAATGGAAACCGGCACTTTGACAGATACCAACTTGACGGTAAAACAATAACAACGGCAACAAAAATCCCAACAACACTGCACAAGACACGCGTTCCGTTTGTGTTTTGAGCTAAGTGTGGGATAATATTCACAAGCGCGTGTGTAAAATAGTAATACTAACTTACCTAAACGCACGCAGACTGAGACTATAGCAACGCTCCTCGCGCTGGGACGAAGCACGCTGAAGTGAAACGCGATTACAATATGATCTATTTACAGAAGCATTACATCACCTCGCGGTGACGTCACGTGGGATTCCTGAACTTCTAAATCATTGCGGTCCGCTTTTTAAAAAGAGGAGGGCTTTCAGATCGCGCAACCCCGCCCACCGGAGGATGAGGAGCGGGCGTCCGATGCGGACATTGGCGCGTTGAGCGGAAAATAAGGAAGAGGGAGGTGCCTCGCTCGGTGCGTGCTGCGCCAACAGCTGTCTGGAGCGGTGCGCGGGACGGTCCCGATTAGCAAATGATGTGTACAAAAGGGCATGTACAAGCGTGTTAGCCTTTGGTCTGAAATGTTTAATTACCTATCCGTGTTTTTTAGGTGGTCAACGATATAAACTGTATGCCTTTTCCTTCCTTTTCTATGGTTACAATTGTAACCGGAAATACTGCCACAGTCAAAAATGAGACCAACAGTAGTTGCAAAGCATAAAGTAACAGTATTTAATATCTTTATTTTGTCTAATGTCACAATGATATTTTGTACTGTAAATCAGACAGTTATTTATTCAAAACTGGGCTCTGTGGTTCTGTTAATAAAATAATAGGTTTATATATCTTAAAAAAATGATATAGCCTATCCAAAATATTATAGTTGTATCTGTATCAATACAAGTTTTGTAGAGCTTTGACATAGATGTCAACTTTTGGAAGGGTATATTAAAATAAAAATGTATTATGTGAATATTTACACAATTTCAAAACAATCTAAAACGTAATCTATCATTAAAAATGCATCATGTACACTTTTTAGAACCTAATAAACATAAAAATTAATGTGTGATGGAAATGTTCAAATGTTGGTGTGGTGGATTCCAGTTCGCTTCGCATAATCAAGGCAATGGATAAAAGACTGTTTTCTGAGGAAATGATTCTAGTAAACAAATGTTTCTGACTTATTCTATTGTCAACATAGCTGCCAAAAATGCTTCAAAAACAAAAATGTCAAGCCACAAAGTGACACCATCTTTCAGATATGTTTTTGCATGATGACATTAACCAGATGCATAAGGAGAAAAAACAGGTGCAAGATTTTTAAGCTTTTCATATTCAGTAAAGAATATGTCTTGATGAGTTCACAAACGATATATTTTCGAAGTTGTAATAACCACATTGTGTTAAACTACTGAAAACAGATTATTTCACATATATGACAGAATGTGGATACATTTAGATTATTGTAAAACTAAGCAGTGTGTCTGATGTTCAGAATAGCGTGGTCCTTTTGTGGTAAGCACTAGGGAAAGAGTGAAACAAAAAGGCAGAACAAGTGGGAGGGAGAGAAAGAGAGCGTGATTCATTAGTGTGCTCTAACTCAGAATGCTAGTAGCTGTTTCCTCAGCAACACCACAAAACAGGAAGTGGTAATGATGTCATCAAACTCCAGCCTTAGATGACTCCTACATTTATGTGTATGAATCATTCACACAGAGACAATGCAGCAGAGGACATGCACCCACAAGTCTCATATGACATCATCCATGTTTCTTCCATGATATAATTCACCTTAAAAGGAACTGTGTCAAGTTTACCTTTGTTTCACCGTTTAAAGAAATTGGTGATTTTTGCTAATTAACAAAACATAAAAATAACATTTAAATTGATGCACAATTTAACTGATTTACAAAAGAGGAACAGCAACAATTAATTACAGATATGAATAATAAACTAAAATGAAATGTTGACTTTGATATCAAAGCTATATGTGGATATTCGTTTAATGTTGACGTTGTGGTTGTTTGTGAATGAATATACAGTGTGTAGCAGGTCACACGTCTGTTTGTAATTTTCACATGATCCTTTGTAATACTTCAATGTCTCAAGGTAGATCTTCAAAAGTTTCAAACATTTGGAGCTAGATAAATCCTGAGCCCTTTGATATTGTTCAGTCATGTTAATTGACCAGGTATGAACTCCTCACAGTTTCTAGCATCTGTTATCTGCTTAGGTCTATCTTGTTTGAGGCAGATGGTTGCATTTAATAACATCTGGTAGGCTTTACATTATAACATTATATGGTACATTCCAAACAGTTGTCTGTAGGTTTATGACCTTTTTCAGTACAATTTGATTCTCGGGAATTGGTCGTATATACTGCATTAGCACAAATGTGAGGAGAAAATATTGTATTTCAGGAGTAAATGTTTATGCAAGTCTATTTGTTTGAAAACAGCGGCATGGAAAATATTTGGTAATTTAGTCTCTCACTTATTTACATAGGCCAACGGTAGAGCACATTTATAACAGGGAGATTTAACGGTTGATTAACATATGATGGTCAACACACGGTCACTGTCACAGGCTGATCAAAGGGACATTCCTCCTGCTCTTTGCTAACACAGTGTCTTACAGCGCTTGTGTTACACCTGACAGATTCCCAGTCTTGCCAAAGTTTTAAAGAGGTGGGAGGTAGACATTTTTTTTTACATTTAGTTAAAATATGTAGTGTTCCTGTGGCTCAGTGGTAGAGCATTGCACTAGCAGCGCAAAAGGTTGTGGGTTTAATTCACAGGGAATACATGCAGGTGCATCTCAATAAATTAGAATGTTTTGGAAAAGTTAATTTCAGTAATTCAACTCAGATTGTGAAACTCGTGAATTAAATAAATTCAATGCATACAGACTGAAGTAGTTCAAGTCTTTGGTTCTTTTAATTGTGATGATTTTGGCTCACATTTAACAAAAACCACCAATTCACTATCTCAACAAATTAGAATGTGGTGACATGCCAATCAGCTAATCAACTCAAAACACCTGCAAAGGTTTCTTGAGCCTTCAAAATGGTCTCTCGGTTTGGTTCACTAGACTACACAATCATGGGGAAGACTGCTGATCTGACAGTTGTCCAGAAGACAATCATTGACACCCTTCACAAGGAGGGTAAACCACAAACATTCATTGACAAAGAATCTAGCTGTTTACAGAGTGCTGTATCCAAGCATGTTAACAGAAAGTTGAGTGGAAGGAAAAAGTGTGGAATAAAAAGATGCACAATCAACCGAGAGAACTGCAGCCTTATGAGGATTGTCAAGCAAAATCAATTCAAGAATTTGGGTGAACTTCACAAGGAATGGACTGAGGCTGGGGTCAAGGCATCAAGAGCCACCACACACAGATGTGTCAAGGAATTTGTCTACAGTTGTCGTCAGAGGCGTCTTACCTGGGCTAAGGAGAAGAAGAACTGGACTGTTGCCCAGTGGTCTAAAGTCCTCTTTTCAGATGAGAGAAAGTTTTGTATTTAATTTGGAAACCAAGGTCCTAGAGTCTGGAGGAAGGGTGGAGAAGCTCATAGTTGTTTGAAGTCCAGTGTTAAGTTTCCACAGTCTGTGATGATTTGGGTGCAATGTCATCTGCTGGTGTTGGTCCATTGTGTTTTTTGAAAACTAACGTCACTGCACCCGTTTACCAAGAACTTTTGGAGCACTTCATGCATCCTTCTGCTGATCAGCTTTTTAAAGATGCTGATTTAATTTTCCAGCAGGATTTGGCACCTGCCTACACTGCCAAAAGCACAAAAGTTGGTTAAATGACCATGGTGTTGGTGTGCTTGACTGGCCAGCAAACTCACCAGACCTGAATCTGTGTGGTATTGTCAAGAGGAAAAATGAGAAACAAGAGACCAAAAATGCAGATGAGCTGAAGGCCACTGTCAAAGAAACCTGGGCTTCCATACCACCTCAGTAGTGCCACAAACTGATCACATCCATGCCACGCCGAATTGAGGCAGTAATTAAAGCAAAAGGAGCCCCTACCAAGTATTGAGTACATATATACATGTGTACATGAGTACATATATACATGAGTACATATACAGTAAATGAACATACTTTCCAGAAGGCCAACAATTCACTAAAAATGTGTGAATTGAAGTATTCTAATTTGTTGAGATAGTGAATTGGTGGATTTTTGTTAAATGTGAGCCAAAATCATCAAAATTAAAAGAACCAACGACTTAAACTACTTCAATCTGTGTGCATTGAATTTATTTTATACACGAGTTTCACAATTTGAGTTGAATTACTGAAATAAATTAACTTTTCCTCAACATTCTAATTTATTGAGATGCACCTGTATACTGTATACTTTGGATAAAAGCATCTAGGGCTGTCAAATTGGGTGAAAAACTAAATTCAAATTTTTGTAAATAATTTTTTGAATTATATTCAAATTTAAAAGGCATAAATTCAGATAGGGGAAAAAAACCTTTTGCTTCTCTCCTGAGGTGACAAGAGGGCGTCTCGAGCAAAATATTACCAAATGCACGTTTCTTCAAAGTAGGGCTGGGCAATATGAGCAAAACTTCATATCTCTGTATTTTTGGCTGATTTGTGGTATATGGTACATATCTCTGTATTTTGTATTTGGATTAAACAAATAAATAAAGTGAATGTAACCATGTAGGCATATATAATGTGCTAAAATTGTTAAAATCACATTACATTATTACATTGCGATCTAAAAAATAAATAAAACTTTTAAAGCAAAGTTACATTTACTAAACTAAAAAATGAAGAAAAAAAAAGCACAGACTAGGCTAATTGAGTAAAAATACTATTTTGATTACCCCATTACAGTCACTTTACAGTTAGTGCTATCATACAAATACACTTACTTGTAGATTTAAAATGTCCAACTACAAACATTTCAGCAAAATGTATATTTTTGTATAGTTATATATGTATAGTTATTGGGCCCCTATTTCATTGTGCTCTGTCTGTTGTGCGCGCAGTGGCGCAAGTTCAGAACCAAGTCTGTGAAGTTTAGTGAAGAATCACAAGATGGAAATATTTCCATGGCTGTCTAACATTTACAGATGGAAATATACCTGTGATTTTAATGTGGTAATGCATTTAAAAATAGCACATATTTGAAATTCAGCATGTCTCTGTCAGACAGCCCTCAAAAGTGTTTGTTAAACTCTAAGATTTATCATTGCTGATACACGTAATTTCTTAAAATGTAATCATATGACATAAGGTTCATGTTGGGGGTAGTCTTGCCCTAATATGGTTTGCTAGCAAGCTAGTCTTAATCTAGTAATTACATGTTTTTAAAAGTTGAATTTACAGGTTAATTTGACATGTGTTTGGGATTCTCTTGTGTGAGACACGAGTGCAATGCTGATAGAAAATGTAATAAATATGTGTTCTGTGAGCAACGGCTTGGTTTCAATTTTGAGGTAAACAACATCTTCTCCACATTGATGTTCTCTGTGTGTCCTCAATATGTGTGTGTGTGTGCAGTGTGTGTGTGTGTGTGAACTGGACAGGCTATTGCATTAAAATGCAACACCTGCATCGTCGCATTAAATGCAGAGCCAATTCAAAGTATGGGACACCATAAAATTGAAATGCATGTACCTTGCATTCTAATGTGGATTTTTATTTTAAACTCGTAGAATATTTGAAATTCAATTTTTTTGACAGCCCTAAAAGTGTTTGCTAAATGCATACATGTAAATCTAAATTCCTTTTATAGGTCTAATATGACACATAATAAAGGAGTCAAATTCACATTTTGGGGGTAGTCTTGCCCTAATGGTTAGAGAGTCAGACTTATAACCTGAAGGTTGCGGTTTCAGGTCCCAGGTCCGGCAGGGATTGTATGTAGGGGGAGTGAATGTCCAGTACTCTTTCCACCCTCAATACCACGACTGAGGTGAGACCCTTGAGCAAGGCACCGAAACCCCCAACTGCCCCCCATGGTGCCACAGCATTGGCTGCCCACTGCTCCGGGTGTGTTCACAGTGTGTGTGTGTGTGTGTGTGTGTGTGTGTATGTTTGTTAATTTCTCACTGCTGCGTGTGTGCGCCTGGATGGGTTAAATGCAGAGCACAAATTCCAAGTATGGGACACTATACTTGGCCACACGTTATGTCCTTTCCTTTCTTTCCTTCCTTTTCCTTTCCTAAACTGTAGTGTTACACTATATTTTAAGGTGTCCTTGTTAAAGTGTATTGATACATTTAAGTACTGAGTAATAATATTTAACTTGGATGTATGTTTACTATATTGTTAGGGTTAGGATTAGGGTTTGACTTAGGGTTACTTGCATGTAATTATGCATAATGTCAAGTCAAGTCAAGTTGAGCTTTATTGCCATTCCGCTACATGTGTGGACATTCAGTGGAACAAAATGTCATGCCTCACAGGACCACAGTGCTACATGAATTTAGACATACAACAATGGAGTAAAACAGTATAAACCTATACATATGCTATATATAAAAATGGTTACCTAAACTAAAAAATACAAACTGTACAACTGTGCAAATGCTTCGCAAATATTTTACATGTGCACAGAGAACATCGTGAGTCAAGCAACTGGCTGGGGATGAGTGTGAGATAGTTTTTAGTGTGTGAGCATGTAAACATACATATTACTATATATATATGAGTCTTTTGTGGGGTTATGTACACACGGTAGTGTGTGAAAAGTGTCTAGTGGGAATGGAGGAGAGTGTGTTACTACAGGGGGTTTGTACAGGTCTACTCTCCTGTGTGTATGTGTAAAATGTTACCCACTGTAGTAATACATCCTGTTGTTTTTACTGCTTTTACTGCTTACATGCTGCTAGAAAAATCAGTTTTATACTTTTACTGTCGAACAGGTGGTAAAGAGAAAGACTCATGATTAATCAAAGTTCATCATAATAGTTTTTCTGTGGTATAATTAGAAGGTACACAATGGGGTGGCACAAATAAACATGAAATAAACAACATGATTTGTAACATAAAACCCTATAATTGAATACTATTAAATGCAAACTGTCACACAGGGAATTCTGGGAATGTCTATTTACATTATTTCACTTAAAATTATTAGATAATTTTATATTTTTTCCACAAACTGTACTTTTAACAGAATTTTACAGTACATTTACACAAAATATATTAGATCTACTACAGTATTCACTGTATTTATACACAATTAACCAAATAACAGGACTTTTACAGTTGAAATTAAAAGCACTTTTCTTCTGAAATCATCTTTTTTTTTGACAAAAATAAACATACATTTTTTAATTAATGTATATTATACATGACATATGCAAGTATGAAATTATACAAACAATCTTAAAAACCTATAACAAAATATATCTGCTCTTACACAGTGTTCGAATTTGGGGGGGAGGGGGTAATTGATTTTATACAACAGTTCAATAAACAAGAGTAACAGACTATCTATTTCGTCAACAAAAATGGTTCCAGACAAAGATGTTCTGAGCAACATGATAGTGTTTCGTTTCTGAATGAATCAACCGTTTAAATATAACGATTCAGTTCAATTGCAATGACTCACTAATTAACAGTGACTTGCTGCCACCTACTGGCGGCTTTAATTTCACATTTAGAGTATTTTTTCATTTTTAAAAATCAGTTCAAATGTTCAACGTTTTGGATTAAAATATCAAAACGTTTATGCATTTGTAACAGCAGTTTAAATGCATTCATGTCCTGCATTACATAGTGTGTAAATAATAAAACATCCAAATCCCTCTTCAGATGAAGCTCCCGTGTTTCCTCTGCATTGCAAAGATACATTTAGTTGATAATGATTTTATTTGTTTGGTAACACCCCAAATGTCTTATTACACTAATTTACTTTTATTTATTAAATATAAGAATTTGACTGACCACACAGAATATGAAGAATATCAAAACTTAGAGGAGTCAGCTGTCCATGGCAGTCCTGCAGTGACACACTAAGATTGTCTGATTATCGTTATCGATAAAATCCCTGAAAATATCGAGATATCATATTTTGTCTATATCGCATGTAATTATTTTTTGCTTAGTGATTGTTTGGTAATTCACTGATTCACAATTCGAACACTACAACAATATACTCCACAGTAAATTTTATTTACACATACAAACAAAAACAAAGGTGTGAAATTAAAGACCAATGTATTGCTATTGCTTAGTATGAAAAGTATATATATTTTTTTTACAAAAGGACTTGGTTTATAAACACTTGGAAGAGTCACAGTGACAGTCGCCTTTCTGTGGTGGTAATAATGATAATTTTAGTGTATTAGGTAAAAAGTTAACCGTTTTTGCATTCCCAGGCAGTGGGACTAATAAAACTCACACTTTTAAATCCAAGCTGTTAGGGTAGCAAAAGGTGCACTGAAATAATCAATAATACAGTTGCTTATGTGGCCCTTCTCAGTCAAACATTCCTCGTCTTTCTCCGCTCAGGTGAACAGCAGCATGTTTGTTTCCCCGGTCTCTCCTCCTCCTGCTCCTCCGTCATGCTGCTTTGCCCCCATCCCCCTCCCATTAGCAGGCAGCCGTCTAAACAGCTCCAGCTGCAATCACCGCCACCGCTGCTGCAGCGACTTGCCGGCTATTTGATCACCCCCATCCCGCACAGCCTCTGCCTTCCCCGGTCTGCAAGCTCACGGACCTCTGCCAACACATCCATTATGACGGGCGTCGCGGCTGCCTCCTTCTTCTCCAACGTTTGCCGGTTTGGCGGTTGCGGGCTGCATTTCGAGTCCCTGGGCGAGCTCATCGTTCATATCGAAGATAACCACATCGGTGAGTGGCGCTCCGGTTTCGGCCTGCTGTTCCGCTAAACAGCTGCTCTGAAGCGGCGAGAATGCGCGTCTCTGCGCCGTGCATTTGGCTGGGTTCTATGCAGTGACGCGCTAATTCACTTGTAAGAACTCGCTGCAAGTTTAACAGTATTTGCATTGACTCTGTTTAATTAAGAGGCGATAGATAGTCATAAGCAGGTTTCAGCGACGGGTGCACGGGTTCGTGCACGGTTACCAGACGCGGCTCTGTTTAGATCTAGGCCTGTATGTACTTGTGGCAAGCTGTTTTAACATGTATTGCTTGAAGAAACTAATACATAATTTAGTTGTTAGCAGTGTTAGTTAACTTACGTTAATGAATAAATGTTGTCCAATAGTGACATATGAATAATCATAATATTTTCTTCAGTTTCTCTATATTACAGTAGATATTCTAGTTCACTGTATTACAATGCAATGCACTACTAGCACTTATTCCAATAGACAATGTGTAATCATTACGGGTTGTTACTAATATCTGTTTCAGTGTTCTAGTAAGTTGAATAGACACTATTACATATGTATTAAACACTGTATTCATGTAGTATAGTTGCTAGTAGTAGTGGAATGCATATGGATATTGAATATTTGAATAAATGGAATATGAATATTTAACCATAGATTCTTATTGAATTTAATGGCAATGTTTTGGTATTTGTTACCAGTAACAGTCACCATATGGATTTTTAGAAACAACAAGTCATTATTGTAATAATAAAACTGTCTAAATATCTATAATTTTAAAAATAAGGAGATAAACATATACTAGTAACAATACTTTATTTTAAGGGCCTTGGATCATATGATGTGATTTCAAGTTTTCCTTTCTCTGGAGTTTTACAAGCTGTTCGTGAATAGATAAGATCCCTAAAGTTGCAAAGACTAAACTTGTCTTAAACCCAAAGATATATTCTTTATAAAAGTGAAGACTCTGCCACACCTTCCTAAAACGGCAGTGTTTCCGCTACATTCATATTCTGCCATGCCAAAAATCATCCTGCCATGGCTGTGTGTAGCAGGAAGGAAGCATAAGACTTCAAGTAAGATACTTTTCTTCGTTTTAATAAATCAAAGAATCAACACAGGCAACACAACATAAAAGACGAGTGAACGGACAAAGACTCAGGGAGAACTCAGGACTTATAAACTCATAAAACGTAATCAAAGAGAACTAAAATAGGTGCTATTAATAATCAAATCTACTTAACAAGAACAGGAAAACAACCAAATAAGGAAACTCAGGAACGATAAGGGAAAAACAAAGAACCAAGAGTCCAGAACCCAGATGACACCACTAGCATCATTTACAGTCAGGTAATTAGCAGAGAACACAGAGCAGGACTTGAATTTCAGCGCCGGTTTGCGGCTATTAATGTAATAATAATTCTACTAATTCCTGCAGGTTCAAGTTCAAGGTTCAAGTTCAAGGGTTTTATTCGTCACATACACAATTATAAATAGTATAACCAGCAGTGAAATGTAAGTCAGGTCCGCTCCATGGACAGTGCAATTATATGTAACATAAACACAAGAGAATATACATAAATATAGGTATGAAAAAATGAAGTAAAAAATAAAAGATATCAATAAAAAATAAAAAATAATAAAATGTGCAATAAAATAAAATGTGCAGGACAGTATACTGTAGACTTAATAAATAATAATATAAGCAGGGATGTGCAAGAGGAATGTGCAAACAGGTTGTACCGGGTATATATACATAGCAGCAATATGGATGATGGAGAATAGTGAATATCTTACTGATTATTAAATGGAGTCATGTAAATGTTATTTGACCGAGTTTGAGTTTAGGAGCTTGAGTTTAGGAGCCTGATGGCCTGGGGCAAGAAGCTCCTCCTAAGTCTCTCAGTTTTTGCCATCAGGCTACAGAAGCGCTTGCCAGATGGCAGTAAAAAGAAAAGACAGTTACCGGGGTGATTTGAGTCCTTGATGATTTTAGCAGCTCTGCTTTTGCAGCGTTTGAGGTAGATGTCCTGCAGAGAGGGGAGAGCAGACCCTGAGATGCGCTCAGCTAAGCGCACAACTCTCTGCAGAGCTTTGCAGTCCTGATTTTAATCGTTTCCATACCACACTGAAATGCACTGAGTCAGTACACTTTCTATGGCCCCTGAATAGAATGTTTTCAGGATAGCTGGAGAGACCCTGAATTTCCTCAGCTGTCGCAGATGGTAAAGTCTTTGCCTGGCTTTCCTAACCTGTTAAGATGCACGAGGACGCCATTGCACTGGACGCTCTTTGTTTGCACGTCATTGTTTACAAATAGATTAAATGAAACGGGACAAAATTAATCTTGACAAACTATATATCATTCTGAAGGTCTAAGCCTCAAGCATCGACGATAGATCGCTGTTTTTTGATGGAGAGCTTATAAGGAATGTATTTGCTACATTTGTGGAAGCAGTAACATCAAAACATACATAATACAAAAGCAGTACATACCAGCTTTGTGTAATATTGAGTCACAAACGCATCCACTGCTGTAAATCCCAGTTTAGTTCGAGAGGTAAGGATCCATGGAACAACATCAGATCATGTACTTTAGTCCAATGAAGCAATAACGTTGTTATATGGATGGATATTAATTTGTTTACATCTCCTTTATTCGGGGATAGTTATTGTTTGTATCCGTTTTGGAATAGCTCACGCTCAAAAAGTGTGAGCTTGTTTGTAAAAAACTGCATGGTTTTGTAGCATACAGTGTTACTCACAGAATGAGACCCCCCGCCCAAAAAAAGTGAAAAAAAGCGGATATTTGTTTATTTGAATCTAGCACGCTCTCGCGAGGGCTGTGATGTACCTCATCTGATGGGGGCGGAACTTAGCGATCGGCTTTTTGGACAAAATAAACCTTTTTTTCCCCAACATTTTTATATATGTGTACGTGTGTTTTGTGGGGAATGTGGCTGTATCTAGTATGATTAGTATCTATGTGGCTGATAATTCATACAAAGCTATTTATTTTTCTTTCTTTGTATTACTCAAATTATTCTTATTGTATTTTTTTAGTGGTCAAATAAATCACTTATATGATGTCTACGATTCTGTCTATAATAATTTTATAACTGAAAAACATGCAGTGGTATGTATAATGACTAAAATAGTTTAATAGTTTGTAGAACTCTTCCAATACATTTGGTAAATACAATTTTTTCCTCAAATGTAGGGGCAATATATAGTCTCAGGAAAATCAAAATTTTCATGGTATCTTTTGCAGATTTGAAATATATACCCATGAGACATGTGACTTTCAACCCATTATTTTTCTGGATTGCTCCAGGACTTATTTCATGTATTTTTATGACATACAATTATAATTTTTTTTCATTCAGTGTGGTACACTTTTTTCAAGGCACTTCAGTGGCACTTTTCAAGGCACTATTTTTGAGCATTAACTCTGTAACTCATCAACTCTGGATGATGGATAGCAAAGACACCAAAATTGTGTGTGAAGCACACTGAAGTCAGCACCTGTTATAATTGTAAGTTTGGTACGTCTTTTTCAACTGTGAGTCCCAAAATCCCAAATGGGGAGTGCTGGCTAACATGTTAACCTGAGTTTGAATGTGTGCAGTCCATGTCAGGTCCTTGGAGATGTTTACACCGAGGTACTTGAAGCTGCTCACCCTCTCCACAGGGGTCCCACTGATCATAAGAGGAGTGTAGGGCCGCTGCTGTCTCTTCCTGAAGTCCACGATCAGCTCTTTAGTTTTGCTCACAATCAGAGAGAGACAGTTGTCCTGGCTCCATGATGTAAAGTTCCGTCCTTATAACGCGATGACAGATGATGCAATGTATCATTTGCACGTGCTTTTGAGACTTGCTTTTTTAAAGCGAAAGAGAACTCACTCGCATGCTCAATTGACCATTTTCTATGAACACAGATCGGGATAAACTAAGGAGAGTAATAGCTTTTAATAATTATTAAGGGAGTTTGCAAATGTGATATTGATTTAATACAACAGTTAAAGTCAACAAGAAGTTAATATTAAGTGACTTACGTCTGAATATAACACTACTGCCTGATTTCGTGCCATTTCATCAAGGTTCCAAAATAAAGTAACAGCTGAGCCGCTGCGGTGTTTCATTCATGAACGAACTGTGTTTAAACAAATCTATTGAGTGATTTTTGATTACCCATTCATAAAGTCATTCACTTGCTTCATTCCTGAATGAATCAAACGAAGCAATTGAATGAATAATTCAGTGATAAATCATTGACATGCCGCCACCTGCTGGCTGTTTTAGTTTTTTTAAGTATAATTTCAGTTATTTAAATCATTTAATATTTCCATATTCAACATTTTAAATTTAAAACAATCTCAACATGTCTTAATTGCACTTATGCCACCTCTGAGCCTCATTAAAGTACCCACAAGCCACTTTTGTGTTCTTCTGTGCCACCTCTGTATAGTCCAAATTAATTTTTTAATAAATACTCATTTCATATGATTGCTAACTTATTTGTCTTATTCTACTTCTTATTATATACTGTTTATATTAGAAATTCTAAAAAGCTTATAAATATAATTATTTTAATTTGACATAGATGACATACTTTTAATAAAATTAGAAAAATGCCATTAAAAAGGTCAAATTGAGTGAAATATCACCTCGTATTAGGAAGGCAAATTTTGATCATTTTTAGTTTCATTTTTGAGATTTTTAGTTTAACTTTTGGGCATTCGTTTGGAATTATTGCACTCATATCAACAAGTTATCCCCCCTTAGTTATTCTAAATCTAAATTAACTTTGCTTCATAGTCATGCCGCTCCCGCACCGCCCCCCAACTGAGCACAGTCAATAGGCTACATGCAAAACATAATGTTCATTCATAAATGTCATCATAACGATTCAAACTATCCAGACATGAATGACTTTCGCTGCTGGTGATGTCCAATTAGTTTTAAAGCCAGACACGTGCTTCTGAAAGGTAAAATTATAGCCTTTTTTTGGTCAAATAGGTTTGTTTAATAATTTAATCTATAAAATCATTGTATTTAATGCAAAGCAAACCAAGTCACCTAAATGAGCCGTATCGGCCTTTTTCCGACTATGACATTTTTTTTTGCTTCTAAAAATGCTTAGTTTAAAAACAAGTTTAAATATAAGAAATGCTGTATACACACTCTAAAAAACGCTGGGTTGAGACCGCTGGGTTAGGGCGTTGGGTTGTTTTAACCCAATTTTGGGTTGAAAATTGGTCTTGATCATAATCCAGCGGTGCTGGGTTGGGAACGCGGACGTGAAAGAGCACGCACGTTAACATCAGAGGACACCAATGTGAGAAGCCGCCATTTTCTCAGCCTGAAAGAAGCGAGTGAAAGACGTTATGGTAAGTAAAGATTAAAAATGTAAAGTCATCATTCATTGTTTGTGTCCGGGAGTATTATTAGGTGTCATGGAAGGCGGAAATAGTCCGAAAATAGCTTATATTGAAAAATACGTGGACGTGTTTTCACCTCAGAAACTGAGATCTTAACTGAACTTTTACTGAACGGAAGAGGTAGCTTAACGTACTTTTATAACGTCCGTGAGTGTCTTATGTCATATTTAGATAAGATTTTACAATATCTGCTCTTTTTGAGGCGTTAATAGACGGTTATTAACACATTTACATGTTCATTCGTTATATTATTGTTCGCGATTAAACTGAACGGAGTTTCCTAAAGGAAACGGCGTTATGTAATAAAGACTAGCATAATTATTTTGAGGCCGATGAAATGGTAATTGTTAACAGTAATGTCTTGCATGTAATATTTCAGATTTGTTGAGCTTGTGTCTTCATTGTGCCCGCGCCGGGAGTTAAGGACAGCAGCCTGCTTGTGTGTGTGTGTGTGTGTGTGTGTGTGTGAGAGGAGGAGGTGATTTTCTCAACTTCAGAAGAGAGGGAAAGACGGTTTAAGGCATGTAAACTTTATAATTTCATGATATCAATTTTTTTTACTAAGAGTAAAAGAATGTTTCTTTGTTTTTTGTAGATGTTGAAAGCCAGATACATAAGAGAGCATCATTCTTTTGAGATTTATGTAAGTTATTTTCAACAATAATAAATGTTTCTGTTGTCTCCTGCCTGTTTACTTCACATTTTGATGCAACAACAGTATGATTACGCGCTCATATTTTATGTAAACCATTTATGTCTGTGTTTTTCATTGCAGTACTCAAACCAACTTTGGAGTTGTCTGATTTGGAGAGTCATCATTCTTGGTCTTCCTTTCTTAAAGGAATAGTTCCAAACCTATAAGACTTCTGTCTGTCTTTAGAACACAAATTCATATATTTAACTTTTTCTCTCATAATTTTTTCTTAATCCATTGAGAGTCTAGATAATTGTTATTTTCAAGCTTCATAAATACTGTATTATTGTGTAGAAGTAATACATTCCAATATTTATATATTGGAATGTATTTTCTTCTGAGTCTGTTCAGAAGAAAATATTGGTCTCCCAGACTTGCCGACAAAAATTAAGATAATATTCAATATATTTATTTTTGTTCCAAAAATGATCAGAGTTTGTATGGGTCTGGAACAACATGGGGAGTAAATTATGACCATTTAAATTTTTTGGTGAACTAACCCGTTAAAGAGCAGCCCTCCACGTACATGGACATTTGTGAGGTATGTGAATGTCGTGTTTGTTTTAATGTTTCAGTAAAGAAGAAACTTTCTGAATGCAATATATTTACTTAAACAATATTACATGTCCTCACACTAATGCTGCCATTATAGCATTCTAGAGCATTGTGGTAGACAGACATTAAACATCCACACAAAGTGACAAACTATTTACCTGTCCTTACTGATGTGGATGCACCTCTATCTGAAAATGGATAGTTTCATTAAATGTTTTTTCTCTTTTTAGGCCACTGATGAAGAACAGGCGGTGACTGGGATGAATGCTGGTCAAAGAGGAGAATTTCCCCCAAACTGATACAACAGTGGTTTTAAAGGAGTATGCTGTAAAATATGTCACATGATGTGCTGATGGGGCTTCTTCATGACTACATCAATTATGATAAAGAGATCATAAAATTTAGCAGTGATGCATGATCTGTATTCATGGACTATGAAACAAACTGTAAGTGTATAATTTGTAAAAAGCAAATGTTAAATGCTTGTTCTGTGTTGTTTAGTAGAAATGGAGTTTACACTCAGTCATTCATACACATGCTCACATTCTTTCACACACATATGCTTCTGTTAAATGTTATAATATCAGTGTTAATGTTGTGGTTTATTTGTGTACTCTCATTCCAGAATAGTTTGTAAAGAACTTAACTATTAATCAATTGTACAATTATTGTATAATCGTGTTTTATATATTTTTATACAATATATACAATTTACCAAAAAAGTTAATTTGGATTTTAAAAAATCAATAAATGTTTAATGCTTCATTTATAAACTGTGTAGCTGTTTATTCCATACTTTTCTGCATTTCTTCTTAACATGTTACTTTTTGACTGTTTTCTTGTTGTTTTTAATAAATATTTACCTTTTGATAGTCATTCTTTGTGTGTACAAGTGATTTTGAAATGAACAAGATTTGTAGGTTTAATATCTAGCTTGATTGGGTTAATTTTGGGTTCAACCTAGCAATATTGTAATTTTAAACCATAAAAAAGCAACCCAGCCTGCTGGGTTAAGCATAATAACCCAAATTGGTTGTTTTCAACCCAGCAGTTTTTAGAGTGCATGTTTAAACTGTAAAATATGTTAAATTAATAAATTAATTTATGAAAATAACGGCATTTAGGCAAGAAAGAGATTTTTAAAAATGCCAAAATAAATGGAAAAACTAAAACTAAACGAAACCAACAGCAACTAAATAAAATAATCAAAATAAATATAATTTTTCTAATCAATCTCAGCATGCTTTAATTTAGTGTTGCTAGTGGTTTGCGTCAATAAGCTTAAATTAAAATGTCTTTGGTCTGTGCTCTGTAAGTGTTATTTTTATTCTGCTAAACTTGAATTACTAAAACTCGAATTAAAACGCAAACTAACCTGTATAGGGTAGAAAACTGTTCACAAAACTAAAAACTAAACTTAAATTAACCCAAATTATTCAAAAATGAAACTGAAATTTATAGCGACAATTGAAAGCAATATTAACATAAAAGAGAATTTAAAAATGCAAAACTATAATAACCCTGACACGGACGTCTTTCACTGGAGGAAGTGGATCTGTCAGATGAGATGTTCGGAGTTCGGAGGTGCCGATCCGGACCGGGTTTGTTCAGATGAAGCCCTGACTACACCAGCTGTTTTGCGCTGCTCACCGGGGATTCTCCCAAATCTTCCCATGGCCACTTCAGGCTTGTACACTTAATTTGTGTTTGCAGCTTTAATAGTGGTTATTTATTATTATTATTATTATTATTATTATTTAGGCCTATTTATTTATTTCACGTTGCAGTAGGGGAAAAAATAATAATCAGAAAACATGCCCGTATCTGCTTTTATTTTAATGCAGTTGTATGAATAAACAAATGATCCAGTCTTTCACGTGCATCTTTAAAATCATATTTAATTATGAGAGTGAAGTGGGGGTGGCACGGCAGGGTTTTAGAGCAGCAGTTGAGTTTGTGCATTCATTTTCTTTCTCAACTGTTCACATTTACTTGAGAAAAAACCTGGATACTCGCCAGGACAGCCATTTTTGAGTAATTTTGTGTGTATTTGGCCACTTAAGCTCAACAACAAACTAGGAAAAATAACTCGATATGATACTCAGACGGCTTTGGATGTGACTGAGCGCTCAGCTCCTCTGGAGCGCACCAGTAAAAAGACCTGCAAATTATACATTTTGTGACGATGCAACGATGACCCGATTAAGCAAGTGACAATTCTGTCAACTGTCCCGAGATGCAAGTGAAAGTCTTGGATCAGTGACAGCGTGCAGCAGCTCATTGTAGTACAGATGAGATGTGATGATTAGAAGCCGCTTTGAGAGAGTGAAAGAGAGAAGACGCGGTCCAGCTGAATCACTCACGTGTTTTCAGATGACTGATTTAATCAGCTAGTTTGTGTGGATTTATTTACTCATCTAACCTACATGCTATATTCAATAAATGTTTGCAGGAATTTTCCTCATTATAAACTCGAAAGCTGCGGGAATGAGTAAAACTATGCACTATACACACAATCCCCCACACAATTCTGGACAGGATTAATTATAACTCTATTACAGAGATTTGTGAAATAAAACTCCATTATTCATTTTTTTCCCAGGCCTGGAAATTGCGGTTTCAAAATATTATTGCTTTTTCATGTAGTAATCCTAATAAAAGCAACTGATGCTCGCTGTTAATCACTTAAAATGGCCCACCAATGTGATCACGCGATTGCTCGGATCCGTCACCCTGCTTTGTTCCGGGACCTTGAAATTTACAAATTAAGCACTGGTTACAAGTCAGACGCTCTATCCATTAGGCCACGACTGCCCAATGGACTGCCCACAACTGAGCAGGTAGAGTAATGCTTGTTTGGTGTTTCTACGATCACAAATGCAGACATGGTGTTATGTTTGCACGGCGGCAAAAGACCATATGAGTCATTATAATCAGTAATTATGTCCCCACAGAATGCAACAAATGCCTCGTTTATAGTGGGTTTTATTGTTTTAGTCTCGTTGCTCTAGGACCATAGACTGTAAAAAGGCCAGGACATGGCATCACAATATGGGAAGGGGCATAACATTTCCATCTCACGCTTGAGGTATTCGGCCAATCACGACACACCAGATAGCTGGCCAATCAGAGCACACCTTGTTTCTCAGAACGATAAGCTTTTCAGAAAGGCGGAGCATAGAGGAGCAACAATAATGTACACTATGTGGAAAATAATGTGTTTTTTGAACCTCGAACTGCATAAAGCATGACACCAAATACACAAAATAATGGTCTTTGTAGCAACATCATATGACCCCTTTAATCATATTAAATGTAATTTAATGAAAATTAAAGGGATAAACTTAGTGTTTACTATGGAATGCACTGTATAAAGGTTTATATCATGTAATTGTCACAAGTAACAGTTTGTTTTATATAAAACTGCTTTATAGAGGTTTTGTACTGAACTTTTTTTACCAGGAAGGTTTTTTTTTTTTTGTCAGCTGAACAATTTGTATATATACAGTTCAATCCATTGAATGGGTTGTACTTCTGTCCCTCACAGCCTCGTTTTCATTCATGTCAAAAATGAAATAAGGTGCTACCTTGAATGAGGTCTAAATGTAAAAATGGCTTGCCATGTCTACTGTAATTAGGTTTGCTTTGGAGAGCCATTGTTTATGCTAGTGTTGTGTATTCAAGGTGTCTGTCAAGTCCACAGGAATGAATCCCTGTTTAGGTGTTTAACAGTTACTTTAAGATTAGCATACAAACTTACCTTTTCAAATGAACCCCATGCTAGAGAATCACTAACTATATGAAGCCAAATTAACTTTATGTAGAGAGATCTGTGGTTGTTTTTCAGATCTTGTTATTCGCAATAATTTATTAAATTATGCGTTTTGGTTCAAGAGGTGTGCACTGTAAAACTTTGCACACTGCAAAAATTTCAGCCCACTAAAATGGAAAATTTAATTAAAGTGGTGCACAGTTCAAATTTAGTGATTCATTGCACTTTTTCTACCACCTTGAATTGAATTACTGCTAAAGAAAAAAAATAAGTTGAAACTGAATTGAATTACTGATGAAGAAAATCAACTGAAAACTCAAGAAATATAGATAACACATTATGATGAAAACATTATTACAGTGTACAATATTGCCTTGTACAGTATTGACTTTACTCTGATTGTTTGTGTGTACTTAATCGAATATTTGTATGCACTGCTGATCTGTAATGGAAATTGAATAAATGTTTATAACTGATAGTGCTTTGCTGTGCTGCTCATATCTATTCTTATGGCAGTGCTTCACTCAGATTCTCTTCACAGTGACTGCAGCTGTCAGAATGAAACACACCTGCACCCCAGTGTGTCTGTCACTGTAGTCTCATAAAAGATCAGCTAGCTTGATTTCCCTCAGGAGTCACAGATCTGACTATTGGGTTAGGTATTCGACCTCAGAGATCTTGTTTTAATGAGCACAACAATGAAAGACCACCTAGTCCTCCATGCAGATCATTAATACTACTAATCAATAATAATCCTATTGAGTGTAGGCCCCATGCAGTGGCTTGGTCTGGCAGATTGCCAGCCATGAAGTTGATTGTTAAAATTCATAGTGCAAATTGAAGATGTTTGAGTTAGAACTAGTTTGTTCTGCACTATTAGTGTTTTCAATGGGAGATTACTGTTAAAAGTTGATGGGGACAACCTATATTTTAGACAACTGACATATAGAGCAGGATACAGACTCTGTCTACATCTCCTGAATTACATCCTATGATTGTCTCCACCTCTTCCTCTCTTCCATCACTTTAGGAAATCATACACACATGTAACAAATTAAGTATCGGTGATGGCAGGTCATTGTTTAGGCAATAGTTGATTATTTTACTGACATAAAGTGATACAAATGGGTAAAATGCTTACAAACAAATTTAAAACAAGTTATTTGAAAATAGCTGTACAATTTATGGCCTTGAATGTCTTTTGACCTTAAGTGTAATCTCAGAAGCCCTGATGATTATTTTTTTATTTTAATTTTTTTTTAATTTTTTTTGCACTGTCTGTCCATAGGTAAATTGTCTGTTGTTTTTCTGCACTGTCTGGAGCACTCTCATAAGAATTTCACTCACCAAGGCACTTGTGCTGTGGTGATGTGACAATAAAAGTGATTTGATTTGATTTGATTTGATGTATTTAGTTCAGTCTTAGCAGTAAAAGCTATTTAGACCCATTTTGCATAATATATCAGAACTATATCAGTGTTAGCCATTCATTTTCAGTGTGTTTATTGGTAGTTTTAGATTAAATATTATTATTGTGCATTCATCAGTTGTTAATCATTTGTAAAAATAAAAACCAGGCTAAAGTCTAAAAATCTAATTCTGAGATAACGAGTATCAAAGTTTGATTACAAGCATTAATTTCACTATGATTTCAATCTTTGACATGGCCTTACTCAGTCAATATTAAAGATACCAAGAATATATTTTCACAGAATGTTCTTTATAATATGTAGGATGATTTTATGCAGAAAATAGTCAATCTAAAAAAAATGACTTTAGCTGGGTATTCACAGAGAAGGTCCCATTTTGTTTATACCTTTCACTAATGTGCTTCAGGTAAGCTGTTTGAGAGTTAGATGAGTGAACACTTTTGTCATTTAAGGGATATTAGGCAAACAGACAGGTTTACTCAACTGAGGTTACACAATTACTTCCAGAATATAGTAACAAACAATGTCATTTCAGATGTTAAGAAGTTATGTTGGTGTTTGGTCGGTCGGTTTCTTCGTCACACCAAGTGTTTTCTTGCAATTTGATTTTGCAATGTTGTCACTTATATTATTTGACTTTCATATGATATTGTTTGTGTATTGAATGCTGATTATTTCATTTCATTTTTTATAATCAAATCTATTTCATCTGAATGCGAATGGCGTATATGCATTTTCATTTCTTTAGTTATTTATACTGTTGACATTGTAAAATAATTAGATAAACTACCTCATCCTGCTTGTCTTAATTGTTTTGTTGTTTTCTAGATTAATCAGGTTATATTTGACAGTTTGCACTCAGTTTTGACTCAAGTGAATATAAAGTTACATTAACGTATGTAACATTGCCTCCTTGTGGTAAAATTGTGGTGTTTTTACCACTTGGACAGATGTTTGCAGACTGTCATAAGATCTGTACATTATGTAATCAAATAGTGCCAAGAAAGAGCTGTCATGTTGCCCTGTTTAGAAGACTAGTTTATATATTTTGACATATAGCTGAATAAAATAAGATATTATTTTGAGAGAAAGGTAAGTTATCGCAGTTATTGGAACTTAGTCAAAACACAGCTGTGTGTCATAGTCAGGATGAATGTGAGAAAGAGATATAAACACACCAAAAGGAAAGTTCATTGGATATATCGGTTTATAGTTGCCTAGGCCGAAAGGAATTTTGCATGATGTCATACCCTCCCGGAGTCGGTTCTCCGGGTATCGGACCTGTATTTAAAATTGTTTTTTAGTGTTGTGGCAGTGGACATTTGTTCAGACATGCCCGTTTAATTTCCTATCTATTAAAATGACAAATTGCATCTTTTTAAACAACTGAAAGCCGAGTTACTCTTTACGGCCTGGGTTTGTTGTAGTCTCTTATCGTCTGCGTATTGTGACACTGTAAATAAAACTACATTACACTTTGGTGAAATATCTAAAAAGGTTTTAATAAAACACTGAAAGGTGTAAGTAACAAAACTTCAACCAGAATGGTTTTAAAATTCACCGTTTACGTAAACACCGTTCTTTCATGTGCACTTATGTAAACAATAAATCAGCGCTATGTGGAACTCTCTTCAGACGTTTATTTTGTTCTCTCGCCAACCTAGCATACATGAAATGTTGTTGTTGTATTAACTTAACCTGAAATATAAAACTAAAAGACATTCGGGGTAGATACTAGAGATAGGCTACTTGAACGAGTTTCTTTCAGTGACCAGAAGATGTCAGGCTTGTTACACAATATCCGTTTGCTCTTGTAGACTGTGAGGGAAATGCTAAATGATTTTAGACCAAAAAGTATTGAAAGGCTTTGCAAATGCAAAACTTGTATTCTTTTGAGACCAAAATGTTATAGTATAGCTAATAACACAGATCTCAATTATAGCTTTGGGGTTTTGTTGATACAGTAAATAATTATCATGGCATATAGGAAGTGTTGCATTTTATATTCCTCAGTATTGTTCCTGTTTTTGATCTGCAGAGTTATATGTTGAACATTGAAACCATATGTAGGCTAGTTCTTCTTAATTTTCTGAACGTAAACAATTATTAGAATTATTATTGGACATCTAGCTGAATAATAGTTGCAATAATAGTTGACAAACTAATTTCAAGAAATGATCATTATAATTATAGAAGTTAATTCTGTTTAGCTGTTTAGCTGAGATCATTATGATTTAATTGTGTGTGTGTGTTTATAAGAGAGAGAGAGAGTTGCATTAAATGACTTGTCGGGCCTTTTTATGAGGCAATTAGTGAGATCCAGTGGAAAATTCATTATACCAGCTTTCCTAGTCCCACCCAAAACCTAGTGTGTGTTTGTGCATCATTTGTGTGTGTGAATACTTATGTTTTTGTTTCCCTTTTCATGTGTGTGCCCGTCCTTGAGCTTGCATGTGTTTGTGTGTACATACGGAAGTGTTTGGAGCGTTGTATCCTGCTGAGCTCTGAGAAGTGTAATTACAGCCTCGTTTAGAGTTTTCTCCATCCCCTCCTTCCCGCCTGTCTTCCCCTCCCCCTTTCCCTCCATCCGGAGACCTGCTGCTCTCCAGCACATTAAAACACTCCCCTGCTTTTTAATTAGCCGTCTGGAAAACAACCCCGGCATTCCTGCATCGCTGCTCAAAGCCAGGCTCCTCTGACTTACACACAGACTCACACTAACAAGGACACGCACATATTGCTTTCTGATGGTTTGTGTGCTGAATTCCACCACAGGGTGGCACATTTGCTCTTCTGGTGGTTTCAGAGCCCTTTAAAAATTTCCAACTATTCCAAAATGTTCTTACAGGGATGCATTTCTGTCTGATTTAGATCCACCTGGTCCCAAATCAGTGTGTAGGACAGCAGTAGCCCAGTGAGGATTGATAGGCAGAGGATTTAATGATATGGCTGTGAATAAAAGGCATGTTTATGAGAGAAAGTTCTTTAATGTCCTCACAGAGGGCCCAGTATTATTATCCCTACATAAAGATTTCATAGGGATTTAATACTGGCCGTGGCCCATTAAAATACAATATTACTGCTACTGCTTGGGACAAGTGGTGCTTTCAACTCTACTTCCTGCTGCCGTAAGGTTGGTTGTTGTTTGTACTGAATTATAACGGCTGTTATTGGAAGTTTATGATTTTGCTAAATGTGAAAATTAACTCTGGGGCGTTCAGTTTAAGAGGCACTGGATGTTAAGTGTTCGTGTGTGTGTGTTTCTTTCTGCTTGTGTATTTCCTTGCTACTTTTCCTGTGGAAAGACCTTGTGTGCCTCCATTTTCTAGGTGAAGGGAAATCATAAAATTGGAAAACATTAACTCTATCCTCCCTTTACTGTTCTGCACCTGGCACACGTAATTATACTTCACCCCTACACACATAATACTAGAAATAAGTTGCTTAGATTTAAAGGAATAATTCACCCTACATAAATACAAATTCTGTCAGCATATTCTCACCCTCATGTTCTTCAAGACCTGCATGACTTACTTTCTTTCGTGGAACACAAAAGAAGATCCAAGGCTGCAAGAAAGATTGTCAAGTATGTTTCCTAAACAAATCTGTCGCATGAGTTTATAAGGCTTGATATATTGTGCAAAAGTCATAGACCACGGTTTATGCTTTATATTAATGGGATCATTATCCTCTTTCATTGTGATGAAACGAGTAGCATAAACATTCTTCAGAATGTATTTTTTAATGTTGCATGTAAGAAAGTCATAGTTTGAAACTATATGAGGGTGAGTAAATTATGACAGCTATTTGATGTCTCTTTATTGTAGCTCTATAAACTGTGGAAGTCTGTTTACCACCACATAATAAAAAATAATAAAAAGGTAATTGTTTTTTTTATCAGACAATTTGGAACGTCAGAATTACATATAAATCTAGATCTAAAATCTAGATTTGTTTTCTCGCAATTTACAGTTTACCTTTTGCAATTTGCAGTTTTAAGAAGTCAGAATTGTGAGATTAGAAGTCACAATTACTTAATTTTTTCATTCTGTGTCAGAAACAGGCATCTATATTAAACTAATCTCAGGTACAATTAAAAAACTCAAGCTTAAAATAATGTAAAATCTAAGATTAAGACTTTTAATAGTCTACATAGTATTTCCTGTGTTTTGTATTTTATTTTAACCATTTAGTTAAATTAATTTTCATTTGTTTTTTAATTTCACAGTTGCTTTAAAACATTGAAGTATTTTTAAGCTTGAAAGTGCACACCTGCACTAAAAGGATTTGGAAACACTAATAAACCACAGAAGACCACCTCAGTGGACCACCTGAGATATACAAATGTGTGTGTGTGTGTGTGTGTGTGTGTGTGAGGATGTGTGTCCTCTTTATGAGGTGAGGAAGGCCTAATCCATGCAGTGCAGTCACTAGAAAGCGCTCTGAGATTAAGGCAGAAGCAGACACAGGTAGCACTCTAGACTGGTTTCCTTAAAAGACATCAAGGAAACGTAGCTACTCTGTGCTGTTTTTATAATTTATTTGTGTTTTGGGATTCAAGTCATACTATTATAGATTGTGTGAAATGTGACAGAGTGCCAAAGATTTGTGTTAGCATGTGAGATCTGGCAAATTAATTCTACAAAGCAACAAGTGAGCATGTAGACATTTCTCCATGTTCAAGGAGAATAATGGTTGAGCGAACATGGAATGCTTTTAATGGCTTGGAGTAATACCTAATTTAGACATATGGGACCTATTATATACACTGCCTGTTATACACAATTATAACTGCACACACGCATGCAATGCGACCCATTTGAATGCAAAAAACAACTGCTTTCTGCTTTGGTCATTGAAAATAATCGTGCAGAATGTGCCAGCTACACACACACACACACACACACACACACACACACACACACACACACACACACACACACACACACACACACACACACACCTAAACACACTCACACAGCAGTGTCTTTTTTTTCTCTTGTGAGGTCTTCTGTGCACCATTTATGTTTTAATGTGATCTAAGCAGCAATTAGCATCCTACAATTGAAACACACTCTCTCAAACACATACAGTGTGGCAAACAATGTCTTTGTTAACTAACATTTTGAATGTATACAAATAAGATAAATCCTCATCAGCGTCATCAGATGGAACTCTTTGCCACATGAGGGCAGTCTCAGGCCATGATTCAGACACACACACGCATGCACACACACACACACACACACACACACACACACACACACACACACACACACACACACACACACACACACACACACACACACACACACACACACACACACACACACACACACACACAGTTGGCAGAGGAAGCTTTGAAGCATTGCCTGGTGGCCTCAGGCAATGGAAGCTGCCTGCTGTCACAAGTAGAATGGAAAAAGTGTTGTGGTGGTGTGGTTGGGCTGGGCCTGCAGGGCATTAGGGGTGCTTGTTTGGTGTACTTACAGTAAGCACAAAATACTGTTTCAAGCTGCTGCTTTGTCTGTATCTATGAAATATAGCATACACATCCTTTGCCTTGACCTATATGTGCACATCTTTATCTTCAGCTTTATCCTGTGTTTTGCAATCTAATGTGATTGTGTTTTCTCTATTCCTCTCTCAGACACAGATCCCAGAGTTCTGGAGAGGCAGGAGCTGCAGCAGCCCACATATGTTGCTCTGAGCTACATTAATAGGTATGTTGAAATATGGTTATACTAATTTGTGTTGTAAAAATATGAATAAATGCACTACCATTCAAAGTTTGGGGTAAGTAAGATTTTTTTTTTTCATTTAGCAAAGTTTCATAAAGATGTGACTGAAGATTTTTTTAAAGGGGTCATATAATGCCCATTTTCCACAAGTTAATATTATTCTTTAGGGTCTTAATGAAAAGTCTGTAATATTGTTTGGTTAAAATTTTAATTGGTATTGTAATGTTTTAAAATCTATTAATGTTTTTTTTTTTTATTGTACTATTTTAAAATAATACTTTTTTTTTTTTTAAATGCATCCTTGGTGAGCATAAAAGAGACTGCATTAGAACACATAAAAACATCTTACCAACCCTAAACTTTTGAATGGAATACTGATTTTTGTCGAAAATTAGTTATTGATATTTTTGGGACATTCAAGACATCCTTTATCATGTACACAAGTATAGAGTCAATTGTCCGATCAGATTATTCACCCGGCTGTCACTTTTAATTGGATGCGTGTGTACTTGAATGCCGTAGCATGTAGCATGATCAATCATAAAATCAGTAGCCTAACAGTTCGCAATTAAATCCATATCCTACCTTTTCTTGTAACCCGATAAAATCAATCCATGGCACTGAACGTCATCCGAGATGTTTAATCCACACGCATTTCTATGTTTGCGTTCACATAAATCCACAAGTCATTATTTTAGGTTAAGCTATTTCATTCAAGTCAATATAAGCAATTGTGCTATGTGTAGAATTATTTTAGGTTACTGATGCATAGCAAATAAATTGGTTGCAAAACGGTATCCACTCACATGTTTAACTTTTAGTCTGCTTGTTACGGTCAAAAAAATAAATGAAATAATTAAGACAATCACATTACTACATGCAATAGCCTATATGAGATAGCTCAAATGCAGTAATATTGTGCAATATTTTTACCATTTGAAATGACTGCTTTCTATTTAAATATATTTTAAAATGTAATTTATTCCTGTATTCAAAGCAAAAGTTTCAGCATAATTTCTCCAGTCTTTAGACATGATCCTTCATAAATATTCTAATATGCTGATTTGCTGTTCAAGAAACATTTTATTATAATTTTTTATATGCATCAAAGAAAACAAAACAAAAATCTACTCAGCTGTTTTCAACATGCAGCAAATCAGAAGATTAGAATGATTTCTGAAGGATCACGTGACTGCTAAAAATTCAGCTATACTCAAATAGAAAACAGTCATTTTAAATAGTACAAATATTTCGAAATATGAAAGTTTTTGCTGTGCTTTGGATCAAATAAATGCAGGCTTGGTGAGAAGAAGAGACTTCAAAAACATAAAAAATCTTACTGTTCAAAGACTTTTGACTGGTAGTGTACATGCAAGACATTTTAAAATAAAGTGCAGTGGGACATTTCTGTAACAATGGTATACACTTGGGAGGTCAGTGCAGAAGGTTGAGAGTTGTATTTGACACATATTTCAGTTATCAATTTCCAATTGTAGCTTTTTCCGTTTTGTATAACCACCGTCATTCCAAGAACAATAGTCCTCAGGTGCATCATTACCCACACATCAATCTATTAACATGGCCTTTTGTTTGTTTTTTCTTCAGGTTCATGACTGAAGCAGCACGCAGAGAGCAAGAAACTCAGAAGAAGAAGGTTCAACCCAAAATTGCTATATCAGTCACCGGAGGTGTATTGCGTAACAGTACGGCCACGCCTCCTCGGCATAGCAACGGCAGCCTAACTCCACCCGTCACCCCTCCCATCACGCCCTCATCCTCCTTCCGCAGCAGCACACCCACAGGTGAATGGAGCTTGTGTGCGTTCTCCGACACACTGTAGATTTACTTATATAAAAACTATTATTTGAAATAGTTCTAACTCATTAGGAGTGTTTGTAATACTTGTGGAGAATTTACCAGCTGCTAATTTCTCATGTCTTTTAATTTGTTATAATTAAGTCAGACATTTTCTGATTTATTAACCTCTAAATTGTGGTTTGTTGCATTTTCTGTCAGAGAGATAGTTTCCCCTAAAGCCACACTAATTGAATGTGTGTGTCTGTGTTGAAAAGTTTCCATGGGTTTAAAAATCCAAGCTTGGGTGATGTCCATTTCCTGTTCGTTTCATGTTGTGCTAGTCTTTTAATGAACATTAAATAAGCCTGTCATTATGTCAGTGTATGTTGTGTTAAGAAATATGCCAAGAGTCAGAAACATAAATAACGGACTGCTGGTTAGTTTCAGTTGAATTAAACTTAATCTGTGCTGCATAAACAGCAGTTGTTTCAGAAATATTAAATCAAACCTGAACTGTGTAAAAAAGAAAAGACACATTATGCTCCTAATGAAGAAACACTAGATAATTGGAGTAAAGGGCACATTTTCTTTCTCCGTTCTCATTAGTTCTTTCATCAGCTAATATATGAAGCAGATAAATGACTAATTAACGAGTTTAACTTTATTGGTGTGCCTCAGGCAGTGAGTGTGATGAGGAGGAGGTGGAGTATGAAGACTCTGACAGCGACGAGTCCTGGACTACAGAAAGTGCCATCAGCTCAGAGTCCATCCTCAGCTCCATGTGCATGAATGGGGGCGATGAGAAACCCTTCGCATGCCCTGTTCCAGGATGCAAGAAAAGATACAAGGTACTGCACTCACAACTCTTTTTTGTATATATGAAATATGAAGTATTATTGTTGTATAAGATATTTATATATTGTTTTTTTAAGATCAAAATGTATAACTGCAGTATCATCTACATAAAATGCTGAAAAATAAAAGCTGTGGTCGGTCACATTATTAGTATAGATGATTTCTTCCTGTCAAAGTAGGGAAGACCTTCAGTGGATTGTAATAAAGGTTTTTTCTTTCTGGAAGTGCTTTTGACTTTGCCTTATTCCCGCTTTTATTTCAATCTTCTCTTTCAGAATGTGAATGGTATTAAGTACCATGCTAAAAACGGGCACAGGACACAGATCCGTGTGAGAAAGCCCTTCAAGTGTCGCTGTGGGAAAAGCTATAAAACCTCTCAAGGCCTTAGACATCACACCATCAACTTCCACCCACCTCTGTGATACACACACCATCATTTTCAAGTTTACCCAGTCATCCTTTCGTTTACATTTCTGGATCATATGTAAACTGGGATCAAATGCTAATTTCATTATAATTTTTTATCTTTATGTATGCTATTTTATATACATGTAGTAGATATATTGTACATTTGCACATTCCACGTATATCATTTCTTTACTGCTTTTCAAGATATTCTTAATTTTAATTTTTGTATTTAGGTGACACAGTCACTGATAAATGAAAAGTACTGTGCTGAAGATTAGGACACGACATTAACATTTCTCTCTGATTTTAAAGACTATTTAGAGAAAATGGTTTAAAATCAGAAGAGTTAAGAAATTCTAGATAATTTCTTTTTGTTCATCAAACCAACTAAGTGAAAACTACAGTAGGTATGTTAAAACATGTATATATGAAATTATATAAAGACACATTTATATATATTAGTAGCTAAGTTGTGTTATCCAAACATTTTATTTTCCATTATATATTTTGCAGAACATTTATAATATGTTTTATACAAGAACTTTATCTCATCTTTATGGACTTTTGAATTACATTTCATATTTGTATTTGATTTGTAGAGAAGCAGTCTTTATTGTCTGAATTGGAAGGATATTCATCTCAGGTCACAATACAGCTGCCAACTTTCAGACAAACAAACCAGGAAACAGGAAACACTCACTTCCACTCACGTCGTTCCAGAACATTCCACACAGAATATCAAATCGGCTGACATGACGCAGTGTAAAGTTACCTTTCCAGATTTCTTTTGCATGCGGCTGGCATGCAGGCAGCACCTTCGGTGTGAAATGTAATTCTCTGCATGTGGCCTTCTCCAGATGACTGCAAGCGGTTACATGTTTTCTGTCTGGTTGCATTTGAGTTCTGAGCAATATTTGATGATGCAATGATCCCTGGATGAAAACACACTATTGTTGAAGCCAACAATAATCGCATTTAAAATGCACAACACAACATCAGCTTAAAGAAAGTCAAAGAAGGGCAGATTTATTCAGCCCTGTTCCCCTGCTATTATACCAGCAGTGCAGAAGTGCCAAGTTATTCTTCCCCAACTGAAAAAGAAACATGGATGATCTGCCAAACACACAACGGGTCACATCTGGCTATCCGTTTGGTGCCTGTTAGCGGAAGAGCCTTAAAGAGAACCTAAACATCTCTTTGTGTACTCAGCCTTGCAGTATTTTTTGTCAGTTTTATCTCATTCGATCTTAATTTCGGTCATTGCTGTTGTTTATTTTTGACACATTTGGGACTGTCCTCGTGGTTGTGTTTGTGTAAACGTATTTGTTAGCCCTCTGCTTGCCTTGTATTGTAGACTACGGCTTGCTAGCATGACATGACCACTTAACTGCTCTGATGTATCTTGGCTTGTAGTCTTACTGTTACAATCTTTGTTGTCAAAAGTGTTATAGCATTACTTTATATTGTTACTGCTAGTATTACAGTTCAATAGTACCAGATGCATAGCTACGCCTGAATACATTTTCTCAACTTTAATTCTTGAATGATTTTTGCATCGGTCCTGTTGTCGGCCTAAATAAAACATACCACATTTTACAAAAGTAAAAATGTCTTTAGCAACTGCTAAGATCTTAGGACCAAGGACCAAGGAGGACCAAGTCTGTTTTTTTTATTAGGGTCAGTCAAATGAAACAACATGGACCAAAAACGGCACTGCCAAATCTCCAGATATGAAGCTTGGAAAAATAAGGTGCTGTTTATGGTACAATGATGGAATCAGATTGTGTTTCCATGGTTTTTTGAAAGGCACACCATGGTATTTATATGGCATTTTATGGTACATGTCCAAAAACATGGTAAAACCCGGGTGTTTTGTACTAAGTGGTGCCAAGATGGGACACAGAAATTAAATATAGACAAACGTTTCCATATTTTCGGACCAGGTTCTGTATTTAAATAATAATATCTTGGACTGTCGCCATGATTTCTTGGAAAAGTAGGCTTGAGGTTGAATGAATGGGTAGTTACTATAATTTCGATGCCAAAAACTGGAGCTAGGGAATGAAGGAAGTATTGGATGCCTATTTGTGAGTGACTCATTGTAGATGACTCACTGTCCTGTTATTTTCCAATTCATCCGGTGTCATGTTTGTTTGTATGTGTGTATTTTTGGACGCTGTACCAGTAACCACATTTGTACCTCTCTTTGGCAACAGAGTCATTTGGTCTCAGCTTTGACATGCAAACTAGAACCTGATAAACATGAGTTTATTGGATAGGATCCGTGTGATTCCTCACACCTACAATGTAGTAATGTGACTGAGATGCATCATTTTGGATGGAGTTTGATATACTATATAGTGAATGTATCGTATTGCAAGTCTTTTGTAAAGTGCTTTTGAAATTATATTTTCGTATGTTTTTGTGGAAAATGTTTTGTGGAACAGAGGCAATTTGTATGTGAGATGACGTATCATGTGTGCGTGTTTGTGTGAGCGAATGAGAGACTCTTTATCCTCAAGCTGCAATGTAAACTTTAGGACAATGGTAAAAAAAATAAAGAAAAGCAAAGAAGTATGTTGCCAGTTTCTGTTTTATTGTCTATAGTGTTTTGATGTAATGACTTGCTGATACAAGGACAAATGTTCAGTTGAATGAACTTGAGCTGTAGCTTTCTTTATTAATAAACATACACTTGATACACACAAACACAGCAACCCTACGTTAAACTTCCTGGCACACTTACAGTGTGAAGCATCGGCTTAGTTGGATAAATGGATTTCAAGCAGGAATGTGTGATGGATATAATGCTGAAACTGAATGTATTAAGTTATGTTTGAACCAATGATGCACTGAAAAGTCGCTGCCGAATCCACAGCCATAGGTTTAGCACACTGGCTCTCTGGATCGAGTCGCTTGGTTATTTCAACTGAGCTTCAAGAAATAGTTCACTTAAAAACAAATGTTTTGTCATCATTATTATCAGACAGAATAAGAAATGTAAATGGTAATTGGATTATTGAAAAGAGCTTCTAGCAGAATAAATGGGGCTTTCAAGCTTCATAAATGAATTGGTTGAGCCACTGAACAATTCATTTCAATATTGGACTGATTCAGTATGGAGAAAAACAACAACAACTTCTCACATATGTTTCTTCTCAGAATTGAGAGTTCAAAACGGGCAGAATCAGGCTTCCGTAAATCAGTTCATTGGCTCAACTTAAACCGTTTTAAACCACTTTTATGATATTTTTATCATAAATATGCTTTTACAACTTTTCTGAAGCTTAAAAGCTCCGGCCCATATTTATTGTAATCAGATTTAAAGCACAACCAGCATTTAGTTTCACAGAAGAATGTTACACGGTTTTAGAACAAAATAAGGATGATTAAATGGTTACAATGTCTAATTTCAGGTGAACTATCCCTTTAAATTAGTGTTTTAGTGACTGTGTTTAACACACAGAAAGCATTCAATGTCTCTGAGGTACCAATTTAATACTAACTGTAGTGATTTGGCTTTATTAATTATGGTAATTTCCTTTTGGCAAAATAAACATATGCATCATTGGTCCTTTAAAATGAATCTACATTTTCATAAACAACAACCTAAAGCTCTCATTTTAAAGCGCAATCAGTAGTACACAAAATTTGAAAGGAAAAAAGTGCTTTTCATTTTTTTTTTTACATATCTATTACACCTGAAGACCATTATTACAGTATTCTCTCCCTAAGAAGTTTAAATATCTGAATTAATGTTTGTCTATGTGCAAATCAAATATAGTCCTTCTGGCATGAGTGCAACGGTTACGACAAAGTGACAACATCAGCGTGTTTCGAACAAAACACTGAAGCCCCTGAATCTCCTGAGGCATTTTATATTGAACTAAAAGCAAATAAGTATTTTTTTTCTTCTCTAATCAAAGTTGTCAAAGTTCAGAACATTGTCATCAAAGTGTGTGTGCACATGCTTTTCATAGAGATGCTGCTGGCAGTCCAGAGGAAACTGCTCGCTGCAGACGGGACATACCCTCCAGTGAGACTCCACGTGCTGTTCGAAACTGCTTTGCTCAAAGTGTGGCGGGAAGATCACCTCACACAGGGGACACCGCTTATGAACATCAGGTCTGAGTGGGGAAGAAAGAGAGAGAGAGTGTTTTGATCTACAACTATGGTGGCAAGTGGGATGTGTTAAAATAATATTGCTTACTGCGCAATACATAATATGCAATACTGTTTACTGCCTACTACAAGTTTACAATGAAAACGATGACAACGTAAACATTTTAAACAGCAGTATGCTGTTGTCACTCTCAATACCGTTTAGTCATAAAGTGACTCTTAAATTATCTCAGCGAACAAAAAGTCAGAACATTTGGCAGTCAGATACATCTCGTCAATAAAATAAAATCCTAGTTTCTGTTAGTTGTCACTTTGGAAATGGAAAATAAATTCCACGGCTATGTTTCAAATGAAAAACTAGCTTACTGGTTATCAGGGTTACTATTAGTAACCAAAACCCATCATCAAATAATTTCCAATATTTGAAATAAAATAAATATTAACTGAAGTAAAAAAAAAAGAAAAGCCATCTAGATTCCAAGGCAACATGTTTTATTTTAATTTAGTTTAATTCGAAGTAGTAAAATAACAAAAAAATCAAAACTAAAACTAAACCCCTAAAAACTATATAGACTACATTTAAAACACGATACTAAAATGACATTAAAAAACTCAGAACTTACATTTCTAAAACTCTGGTTAACATTAAAATGAAAAAAAGTACAAATAAAATATATTTCAAAATATACACAAAAACTGAACATAGCAAGTAAATGATACTAAACAACACTGCTGCACACTATGCAGTATATACTGTAGTATTTATCATTTTTATTTAGTCATTTAGCAGACGCTTTTATCCAAAGCGACTTACAAATGAGGACATTATAGAAGCAATCAAAACCATGCCTTGATTTTAATGCGAGCAGCTATTGGTAGCCAGTGCAAATTGATGAACAGAGGTGTGACGTGCGTTCTTTTTGGCTCATTAAAGATTAATCTTGCAGCAGCATTTTGGATTAATTGTAGAGGTTTGATGGAACTGGCTGGAAGTCCTGCCAAGAGAGCATTGCAATAGTCAAGTCTGGACAGAACAAGAGCCTGAACAAGGAGTTGTGTTGCATGTTCCGAGAGAAAGGGCCTGATCTTATTAATATTATATAATGCAAATCTACAGGACCAGGCAGTTTTAGTAATGAGGTCTGAGAAATTCAGCTTATCATCTATCACAATTCCAAGGTTTCTGGCTGTTTTTGAAGGAGTTATGTTTGATGAGCCTAATTGGATGGATAAATTGTGATGAAACGATTGGTTTGCTGAAACCACAAGCAGTTCTGTCTTAGCTAGGTTGAGTTGGAGGTGATGGTCCTTCATCCAACAAGAAATGTCTGCTAGACATGCTGAGATGCGAGCAGCTATCATCAGATCATCAGGATGGAAAGAGAGGTAGAGCTGAGTGTCATCAGCATAGCAGTGATATGAAAAGCCATGTTTCTGAATGACAGAACCTAGTGAAGCCATGTAGACAGAAAAGAGAAGTGGTCCAAGAACTGAGCCCTGTGGCACCCCTGTAGCTAGATGTTGCGACTTGGATACCTCACCTCTCCAAGATACTTTGAAGGACCTATCTAAGAGGTAAGAATCAAACCACTGGTGTGCGGTTCCTGAGATTCCCTTTCTCAATAGGGTTGACAGGAGGATCTGGAGGTTGACCATATCAAAAGCAGCAGACGGATCCAGAAATATAAGTAATGAAGACTTGGAAGCCGTTCTTGCAAGTCTTAGGTCTTCAACAACTGAGAGCAAGGCAGTTTCGGAGGAATGTCCACTTCTGAAGCCAGATTGGTTACTGTCCAGGAGGTTGTTCTGTGTTAGAAAGGCAATGACTTGGTTGAACACAACTTGTTCAAGTGTTTTTGCAATGAAAGGTAGAAGGGAAACCGGTCTATAGTTCCCTAAAAGAGTTGGGTTAAGAGTGGGTTTCTTAAGAAGTGGGGTTATATGAGCCTGTTTAAATACTGAGGGAAAAATTCCAGTGTGAAGGGATGTGTTAACGATGTGAGTGAGTGCAGGAACAACTGCAGGAGAAATGGCTTGAAGGAGATGAGATAGAATAGTATCAAGCGGACAAGTAATAGGATGACTGGAAAGGATGAGTTTAGAGACTTCTGCCTCAGAGAGTGGAGAGAAGTATGTGAACGAGTTTATGTTTGCTGGTAAGATGTGTTTGACAGATTGTGGTGTGGAAAATTGTGCAGTGAGGTTTGTAATTTTATTAATGAAGAATGTGTCAAAGTCGTCAGCTGTAAGAGTTGATGAAGGAGGGGGAGGAGGAGGACAAAGGAGGGAGAGAAATGTTTTAAAGAGCATGTGAGAATTAGGCGAATTGTTAATTTTATTTAACGGTCTAATATTTAAAATAGTTTATAGCGCACACTTTGCAACCATATTTCCACTGTAAATCTTTATATGTAGCATGCTTCATTGTCATATGACCTCACCAAACTACAAATTACATCCACTTAAGTGTTTATGGTAATATTTTATTTCATTCTTGAAATAAATGTAAAAAAAAATTGTTTTGGTATGTCCTCCAAAACTTTTGGCATTCAGATCCAATAATGAGTCAAAAATCCCTAGAAAGATGTATGAAATAAAATGTACACAGACATTTACATTATTGCATCATTTTCATAAACTAAAATAACATAAAATTAGCTATTACTTCTAGTCATTTGTCACTTTGGAAATTGAAAGACAGGTCTAGAGCATTGCATTGTGGGATACAATGATTCACACTGTGTGCTTTGTTGTATAGAACAGATTTTTGCAAATATAGTATTTCTAGGCATTCAATGCAAATGGAGTACAGTATACATATTGCAAATATAGTATGATTAGTATAGTAGCATGCTTTTCCGAATATTTACCTGGTATCAAAGCAGAAGCTGGTGTGGCTCTCGTTAGATTCCAGGCTCTGATGATCGCAGACTGCAGGGGCCTCACCATCACCTCCCTAAGAAAGACATAAAAACCAAAATGAAATGCACACATCATTTCTTCTTGACTGAGACATAATACAATGTTCTTCAGTGGACACATTAAGCTGTCACCTCTCTATTGAGACATAACAGCGAAGATCTCACACAGACACACACACCCACACTTCCGACAAAAAGCCATGCCTGTCTGCACACAGCCGGCTTCCTGCAAAGGTTAATGGGCTTTTAACGCAGCAAACGAGAAAGGAGGAGAAAGGGGTCAGTGCCGATCTGCACCCTCAAATATCACAGGCCGGCACCCCCAGCCAATTAGTATAGCCCTCGTCAACATCTCTCTCTAACAAGCCTCTAGCCTCGTCACTCTAATCCGCTAACGAGCTCAAAAGAGAAAAGCCTTAATTGCCGTTTCATGCAAATTAACCACCTCTGTATTCACCTATGAACTGAGGTCTGAGGGTGCGGGGAATGCAGAGGGCAGTGAGGAAGAGAAGATGAAAAAAGAGTGAATCAAAGAGTTTGAATCAAAGGGCGACAAGGTGGAAGTCAAGAAAAGGCTGAAAATGGAAAGAAAAGCCGAGAGAGAGGAAAAAGTGAAGGCTGATAAAGAGTGACAAAAATACATGGTAATGCCACATATCAGTTTAAAGACTGGCACAATAACACCCAGTTATTAGCATATAAACTAGTTTTATGGGTACTTTATATTAGGTGTCTTTACCTATAATGTATTTACATCAAAAATAATGAACTGTTTGGTACAATGCACTTATTGTGTTTATGCTGCATTGCAAATCATGGTAGCACTTTATTTCACAGTCCTGCTCCGCATATACTGTGCGCTCTTATTATATTAATCACAAAAACTGGGTAATAACTAGGTACTAACCCTGAACCTACCCCTAAACATAACGTGGTAACACTTTATTTTAAGGTGTCTTTGTTACATATATTACATGTACTTACTAGTATAATAACAATTAATTATGCATAATTACATACAAGTAACCCTAAGCCAAACCCTAACCATATAGTAAGTACATGTAGTTAAGTAATATTACTCAGTACTTACATGTATAACTACACTATAACAAGCACACTATAAAATAAAGTGTAATAAGAGTCAGTTAGCTTAACGCAGTACACGTAGAACTTTTGTTTTATTATATAATAAATAAAAAGTAAACTGATAGAATAGAGCAAGCTAGTTTTAGAGGGATAATAATTCGGTGTTACCCTCATGTCTAACCTGTATGACTTTATTTCTTCAAAGAAACAGAAAAGAAGATATTTTGATTAATGTGCCACTTGCACTTTTCTATGTATTTACAATGAAGGCTAACTTAAGTTGTCAAGCTTCAAAAAAGATGCAAATGCCCCATAAATGTATCACAAAATACGTCTGAAGCCATAGTACTGTATTTTTAATGCTTATATCACCCTCCTTTCAAAAATGACAAAGCTAGATACAACTGTCAAACCTTGCAAAACAAAAAAGTAGGCATCTCTTTAAAGAGAAAGGAATAAAGTTTGTTTTTCTTCATTATAAATCATTTTGAATCATTGTAATAATAGCTATTTTAATAATTTTTAAGATGATACCTTTATAAATTATTAAAACAAAACTCCAATAAAAAGATTCAATATTTTGTTTGCCTAAATGTTATGTGACCATTAACCAACATCAGAGAATCCTGAACATGCAAATGCTTTGTTAACTTATTGAAACGCAGTCTAATATGAATTAAAACATATTTCAGCTTTGGTGTTGATGAACTTATCAGTTTTATCAATGGTGCTGTAACCAAAAAGGTTGGAAATCAGTTTTAAAACTTTAACGACAGAAAAGAAAACATCTGCTAAATCTCACTGTAGCATCAGACAGGATGTGTTTTAACAATGTACTGCAGATAAGCAACAGCTTTAAAAAATGACACTCTCCAGATTAAAACACACTCTTCCAATACTACCCATCAAGCACTACATATAGCAGTATGAAGTTACATTACAACAGACCATGTAGCTGCCAAAGAAACATACACAGTAGAAGTTGTTGTGGTGTTTTCAAAATATTTCCACTGCTCTGTCTATGTGTACAGCATGTTTCCTTACGTTAGGCCGCTCTTCAGCGGGATTCTCCAGGCCATCGGGGGGGCTGAGACTGCGTGATGGCTGACTGCAGACCACAGGACCACCCCACGGCGGTGGAGCCAAAGGAGGGGGCCGGCAGGTTTGTTCTGGGGATAATGCCCCATCTGCTCCATCTAAGCAACAACAATTCAGGAAGCTCTAAATAGGGCTGTCACATCACAAAAAACCTTTAGTAGTTACATGAGTGTTCCTGTGGCTCAGTGGTAGAGCATTGCGTTAGCAGCGCAAAAGGTTATGAGTTCAATTTCCAGGGAACACACATACTGATAAAAAAATGTATGGTCTGAATGCACTGTAAGTTGTTTTGGATAAAAGCATCTGATAAATGCATTAATGTTAATGTACATATCAATGTCAATTTTCTTGATATTCTACCAATTTCACCATGACAGTAAAACAAATATATTACACTTATTCATATACAAATAATGAATCATTTTTTTAATTATTACTTTTATTCAGCAACTATGCATTACATTGTTTAAATGTGACAGTAGAAACTTGTTTCGTATTCCAACAGATTTCTTTTTCAAATAAATGTTATTCTTTTGAACTTTCTGTTCATCAAAGAATGAAATCTATATACTGTATGTAAATATTAAGCAGCAAAATGGATTTCAACATTGACAATAGATAAATGTTTCTTAAGCATCAGATCAGCATATCAGAATGATTTCTGAAGGTAATTTATGATCAAACAAATTTAGCCTTGGTGAATGTAAGAGACTTCTTAAAAAAAAAAAAAACTCTTACTGAATTTTTACTTTTAAATGGTATTGTTTGAATAATTATCAATAATAAATAACTAAGTAAGCACTTTTCACAAGTAAATATTACATACTTGAGTATAAAATAAATTCAACCATAATTACAGGTCACTATAAACGAACTACATTTTTCAAATTATCTAGTAGTTTATTCACTTTACTTTTAAAAATTCATAATAAATAAATAAAAGTAGAAAAGAAGAAGCGTGCACCCACCCCGGGTTTCTTGCTCTGAATAGGGGTTTCCGTACTGCAGTTCAGCTGGCTGTTGTGGAACCAGTGGAGGTGGAGGCTGGTCTTGTGTATACGGCAGTGGGTAGCGCAGAATCATTGGCTCTCTGACATTTGACCTCCGACTCCCTGCTGCCTCCACTCTGTTCATACACTGCAAGAAAATCAAAATATATGATCACAAAGTGAGTTCTCAACATACCTCACAGGAAACACTTATTTATTGCTTACTTGAGTAAATATATTACAAATATTGTCACTTAAATTGCAAATGATAAAGGACAAACCTGTCTTAATGCTTAAATTACAGCACTGCAATACTCTCATAATGATACACCAGCTATTTAGACACTACAAGAACCTGAGTTAAACTTCTTTGGCCAATAACCAAAGAAACTGAAATCTTCAGTTGTACATTGCAACAGATTAAATATTACCAGTCTTTAAACAGCACTGACACAGTTTATAACTCTTGCTTTTTACTCTTTTTCTTGTTCTTTCTTTCCTTCTCCTTTGACCTCATATCCATGAGCCATGATTAGAGGAATTATTCGCACATTTAACATTTAACACAAGTGCTGATGGGTAATCAGGGAGCCGAATGTGGCATTTAGCCATGACTTTTGGGGCTCAAACATTCACACCATGCCTGATTTCAGCATCTTACCTGCTAAGAATCAAATTAAGGTATTTAATATTTAAAGATTCTCATTAACATTTAGAAGATAAAGCTAATAATACCAGCTTTAGAAGATAATGCAGCTTTTTGGATAGCAAACACAGAACACAATACTTGAGTATAGGTGCATCTCAATAAATTAGAATGTTGTGGAAAAGTTCATTTATTTCAGTAATTCAACTCAAATTGTGAAACTTGTGTGTTAAATAAATTCAATGCACACAGACTGAAGTAGTTTAAGTCTTTGGTTCTTTTAATTTGTGATGATTTTGGCTCACATTTAACAAAAACCCACCAATTCACTATCTCAACAAATTAGAATACTTCATAAGACCAAAAAAAATTTTTTTGTGAATTGTTGGCCTTCTGGAAAGTATGTTCATTTACTGTGTATGTACTTAATGCTTGGTAGGGGCTCCTTTTGCTTTAATTACTGCCTCAATTTGGCGTGGCATGGAGGTGATCAGTTTGTGGCACTGCTGAGGTGGTATGGAAGCCCAGGTTTCTTTGACAGTGGCCTTCAGCTCATCTTGTTTTTTGGTCTCTTGTTTCTCTTTTTCCTCTTGACAATACCCCATAGATTCTCTAGATTCTCTATGGGGTTCAGGTCTGGTGAGTTTGCTGGCCAGTCAAGCACACCAACACCATGGTCATTTAATGTGTGGTCACCATGGTGTGGGCAGGTGCCAAATCCTGCTGGAAAATGAAATCAGCATCTTTGAAAAGCTGGTCAGCAGAAGGAAGCATGAAGTGCTCCAAAATGTATTGGTAAACGGGTGCAGTGACATTGGTTTACAAAAAACACAATGGACCAACACCAGCAGATGACATTGCACCCAAATCATCACAGACTGTGGAAACTTAACAGCTTCTTTGCTCCTTGTGAAGGGTGTCAATGATTGTCTTCTGGACAATTGTCAGATCAGCAGTCTTCCCCATGATTGTGTAGCCTAGTGACCCAAACTGAGAGACCATTTTGAAGGCTCAGGAAACCTTTGCAGGCGTTTTGAGTTGATTAGCTGATTGTCATGTCACCATATTCTAATTTGTTGAGATAGTGAATTGGAGGCCAAAATCATCACAATTAAAAGAACCAAAGACTTAAACTACTTCAGTCTGTGTGCATTGCATTTATTTAATACACGAGTTTCATAATTTGAGTTGAATTACTGAAATAAATGAACTTTTCCACGACATTATAATTTATTGAGATGCACCTGTATATTACAAAAACTGTTTATAGGAACAAAAATGATAAGAACAGGTTTAAACTATAAATGCTCTTACCTTTTCCAGTCGCTCTTTCTCCCTGGTCACCACCACAAGACTCTCTCCTCAGAGCAGACACCTCTCTGTCCTTCACTGCCACTTGAGTCTATCAAGGAATTGATATAATTTATTTTGAGTGGCATCTGGATATATGTTTTATAACTGCTCTAAAATCACCACTTGAAAGTGAAGTGTGTGATTCTAAACCACTAAAGGCACGAAACAGAGTTGTGAGTTGCAAGTCCTATAATATTTAAAAACAGATGTGGAGTGGCTATAGATTATTAAGCAAGCATATAAAGGCAATAAAGCTATTTTAATTCAGGACTTGACATTTTGGTGTTTCTCAGGACTTTTCTGACCAAAAAATGTGAATACATTTTCCATTGCCTTTGAAATGATTGATTAAATTTCTAATTTTGAAAGAAGTCTTGTATGGTCATTAAGGCAACATGTATTTGATAAAAAATACTGTAAAAACAGACATATTGACAATTATTATTTAAAATTTTAAATAATGATTTAACATAATACTCAATATATTTTAAAATGTCATTTATTTCTGTGATCAAAGCAGATTTTTCAGCATCATTACTCCAGTCTTCAGTGTCACATGATCCTTCAGAAATAATTCCAATATGATGATTTGGTGCTCAAGAAACAACTGTTAAAAACAGTTTTGCTATAGAGTTGTGATGGTGAGGAAATGTTCCCAGCAGTTAATCGACCTGTGACAACACCGGTTATACCGGTATCAAAGTGGTGGGGGGTCGTTTGAGTTTTCCCTCTTTTCCTTTGGTTTTAAATAGCCTGTAAGGGCCGTGCGTGTTTTACTTTGACTTTCATATCAGCGGCAATTCGGCGTCAAGCACTTGTTTGTTTTTAGTTTGTTTGAGTTTTCCCTCCTTCCATAACTTTCCTTTGCTTAAATCGCTTATAAAAGCACCGTGAGCATTTTACTTTCATTTTGAAGAAATTGAATTCAAGCAACAACAAAATACAATGTAGAACATCAAACTTTTATTACCAAAACTAATAAAATACACCATGCTGTATGCCAAATATAAAATTACAAATAACTTACACAAAGTTTAAATATAGGCTATACAAAACTAAAAATCAGTAAAGAATGAGGAACAAACAATTATGAAAAACATTTAATAGCAAAAATGAATAAGAAAGTTTGAAGGCACGGATGGCATGATGTAAAATAATAAAAAAAACTTTAAAAACAAATCACACTGTTTAAATAAAATAAAAATCAGCAAATACTTTGGAACCAAATAAATGAGAACCGAATGCTTAAAAAAAAAAAAAAACATTATCACTTAGATCAGGGATGCCTAATCGGTCGATCGCGAAAGCAATGCTGGTAGATTGCACTTTAGGTCAGTTCTCAACCAGAAGGGTGAGAGATAAAACTAAAATATAATATATTCACTAATATTATGACCAGTGTTAGGGAAAGTTACTTTTAAAAGTAATGCATTACAATATTGCATTACTCCCTAAAAAAGTAACTAATTACGTTACTTAGTTACTTTTTATGGAAAGTAATGTGTTACATTACTTTTGCGTTACATTCGCGTTACTTTTTAAATATGAGCAGGGCTTGATTGTTTGTTTTTAATACAAGCAGTTCTATTTATAGCAAATGTAAAAGCCCTTTCACACTAAAAAGTGTAATGAATAAACCTCAGGCTGAAGGAAGAGTAAATTCACGTCTGTACAGTAGAATGCAGAAAAAAGGTTCAACACTCTTCAGCAATAAAAAAAAAACAACGAAGCACAATTGTTAGTTTATCTAAAGTAATTTTTGCTTATTAGTATGATTGAACTGGATCATCAAAGTTCAGCAGCAAACACATTGGTTAATAAAATGAGATTATATATATTTGTGTTGTTTAACATATTTAATTATTGCAGGTTTGCGTCATATTCTGAGTTTGCATTTCACGGTTTTAATTAATTTTGATGAATACTGAATCTGTTTTTTGTGAGTGGAAGGAAATAATACACATTCACATTTAGTCTAGATTAGAACTACAGTAAGATCATGCTCACACAGCGCATTGTCAGTCAATAAATGGAAAAAAAGTAACTCAGATGTTTTCTAGTAAATTATAAAGTAATGCGTTACTTTACTAGTTACTTGAAAAAAGTAATATTATTACGTAACTCGCGTTACTTGTAATGCGTTACCCCCAACACTGATTATGACTAACATGTTAAGTAATGTAAAAATATATAGCCTATAAATAAATAACAGCACCACCTCTCTACATTTTCTGTGATATTCTGTTTCAGAGCAGCAAATGTTTCTCATCGCGCTGTGTGAAATACAGACAGAACGGCGGCTCAAAACCGCAAAAGCTCAAAATATGATATGCAAACTACTGCTCTCTGCTGGATAAAAGAAGCCAGTGTCACACTAGTAGCCTAAAGTTTTGATGGACGACTATTGTAATCAAGGTAAAGATGATTACAGTGACATACAGGATTGTGCATCAGGTGCACATTGTGTCCGTTATAATTGATGCGCAAACGAACTGTGTATGTGCGCTCTCGATCACTCTAACATCATATTTCTGCTTGAATACAGCTCAGTATATTCACATAGTTGAATACACAGAGTGTTTGTTGGAGAAGTTTGTGAGGATCAGTGGTGTTTATGTCCATACGGGCATCAGACGCTCCAAACAGCTTGTTCTTACAGAGGAACTATTTACTGATGACATTGTGAATTAAAATAAAATAATATATATTTATTTATTATTAAATTAATGCAATATAAAGATGCATCACAACAAGTCATACACATAACTTTTTTATTATTTATTTAATATGTATATTTATTTACTTTCACAGGTAGATCTTGGTGAGTTTCTCATTTGTAAAGTAGATCCGCACACAAAAGTGTGGGCACCCCTGACTTAGATTAATGGCAGAAGTCAACAGGCTTTTCAAAATCCAAAATATTTTTGAAACAGTTGCTTTTACATTTAGTTTTTAAACTCTTCCGCATCGTCTTGTCTGTCTCACCTCACACTTTTTGTCAGTCAGCTCTCTTCACATGATAAATTCAATCTGATCTGTGATGTAGAGGTCTGCGCAGGACTGTTTTTTTTTCAGGGAGTCGGAGGTCAAACTTCAGAGAGCCAATGATTCTGCGTTACCCACTGCCGTATACACAAGACCAGCCTCCACCTCCACTGGTTCCACAACAGCCAGCTGAACTTTTTTTTAATCAAATTTCACCAGTTACCGACCGCTACCACATTGTATTCAGGAATTGAATCCCTCTGCGCAAGAAATCTGGTCGGGACAGCCGCGGATGCAGACCTAGACTGCTGTGATGCATGACTGTCGTTCGTTCGGTGCGCTGCATTGGGCAGTCGCGTTCGGTTTTAATTGTAGTGTCCTCTAACTGAACTAAATTATTTTATTACTATAAAAAAATCTAAACGGCGGTGGAGGGCGGTGCCGTGGTGAGCAAGTGGCGTAACCGGTGTTGGGCCTTAAAACCGGTATCACCCCCAACACCGTGTATCGCAGCAAGCCTATTGTGCTGCTTAATATTTCTGTGTTCTACTGATCTCCTTCGCTTTCTCTCTTTCAGAGTTATCATTGTGTAAATGCTTGTTTGGGTTTGAAGTTCAGTTGAAATGGGTTTACTACGATCTTACTCTGCACTCCAGCAAACAGTCATAAAGCATTTGGTGAGAGCGCGTGCATGCATTTAAACACGCTGTAAATAAAAGACTTTCCCTTTTGATGGTGTCTCCAGCTTTGTCTAAATACTCAGACAAGAGTCCTTTACGACCTACTTTCCACTTGGCCAGCTCTGTCCTTAATGACTGTTGTGTTCACACACTCACAAGACTGACGGAAATGTGATACCTCAGTGAACCGGACCTAAAAATCAACCCGTGGAAGTTCAACTGTGTTTGCACGCTTGTGTGCACTGACATCTTATGCAAATTAATGTGTGAGTATCCGTGAGGTTGAAGGAATCTGAATCATGTATGTATGCCTCTCTGTGTGTGTGTGTGTGTGTGTGTGTGTGTTTACGTACTTTAAAGTGCTGCTCCTCACTGGCTAGCAGGAGCTTCAGATTTTCATTAATGGTGCACTGCTCTCTCCATTTCTCCTCCATGCAGGCAAGCTCAGTTTCGACAGACACACTGCACTCCTCTTCCTCCTCATCCTCGTCCTCATCTTCATCATCTTCCTCCTCTTCCTCTTTTTTCTCTTCTTTCCCCTCCTGTCCAGGTCTGCCTTCAACTCCCAGTCTCTCTGCATCTCTTTGTGTCACAGGTTTGATCTCAGCAGGATATTGGTCTTTCAGATGTGAGAAGTTAATACATAAGAATTTGGTTAGAATTTTGCAATGTGACACAATAACCAATAATAATAATAATTACACACACACACACACACATATACATATATATATATATATACACATACAGTCGTGGTCAGAATTATTGGCACCCTTGGTAAATATGATCAAAGAAGGCTCTGAAAATAAACCTGCATTATGAATCCTTTTGATCTTTTTTAATCACAAATATTTAACCTTTCATTGAACTAAAACAATTTAAAATGGGGGAAAATCTCATTATGAATTTTTTTCTTCTCAAATACACGTTGGACAATTATTGGTACCCCTAGAAATTCTTATGAGTAAAATATCTCTGAAGTATATTCCCATTCATATTTACAATTGTGAGCACTCCATGGTGATTATGAACATGAAATCATCCAGCCATGAATTCCTGTTTCACAGAAATATAAATAGGAGGAAAACAAAGCACAAATTCCCTTTATCATCCATCACAATGAGAAAACAAATAATATATTTCTGATGTGCAGCAAAAGATAATTGAGCTTCACAAATTAGTGAATTGGCTTTAAGAAAAGCTAGAGCTAGAGTAGTGAATATTCCCATTTCCACCATCAGGGCAATAATTAAGGATTTCAATCAACAGAAAATTTGACGAAACTGCCTGGAAGAGGACATGTGTCTATATCGTCCTAATACACAGTGAGAAGGAGAGTTTGAGTGCCCAAAGACTCTCCAAGGACCACAGCTGGGGAATTGCAGAAAATAGTTGAGTCTCGGGGTAAGAAAACCTTAACAAAAATTGTCAAACAGCACCTACATCACCACATGTTGTTTGGGAGGGTTTCAATAAAAATTATCCTAGCTCATCGCAAAACAATAAATTCTTATTATCCAATGAAATGAAAATCTTATTTTAAATATCAAAAGGATTAACAGTGCAGATTAATTTTCACAGCCTTCTTTGATCACATATACCAAGGGTGCCAATAATTCTGACCACAACTGTATGAATGTATGTATATATATGTTTATATACAAGTTTTGGGTCGGTAGCATTTATTAATGTTATTGAATGAAGCCTCTTAATGTGCACCAATCAATGCTGCATTTATTTGATCAAATATACAGTAAAAAGTGTAATATTGTGAAATACTATTCAAATTTAAATTAACTTGCATAGTATTTAATAATTATGTTTAATATATTATTCCATTACTACAGTCTTTAGTGTCACATGATCATTCAGGAATTGTAAAAATATGCTGATTTGATGCTCAAGAAATGTCTTCTTTTTTATCACTGAAAACGATTGTGCTGCATAATAGTTTTGAGTAAAGTGATATATATATATATTTTCCTTTTTGATAAATGAAATTTATTTGAAGCATTCATTTAATTAAATAAAGCTTTTATAACTCATTTTTATTTAATTATGTAATTCATTTAATGAATTCATTTTTACTGGTTTGAGGATGTGTGTTGGAGTTTAAATGTGTTGCGAATCATTTGTCTCCTTGGTAATACCTGTGGGATGCATTTCTGCATCTGGTGTGTGTAACTCCTGTGTGGTCTCTGTAGAAGCATCATTCCTGTTACAGTCCTAAAACATATGATATATTTTAACAACAGACTTCACTTATAAACCTCAACTAACATACATAAAACAAAATCTAATATTGCTTAACATCTTATGCGAATAATTAAGTGTATCATTGTAAGAGTACAGATAGATGCTTTCTGTAAAATGTACAACTGTGTAAAGCCATAATTTCAGTTACTCACCCCCTGCTGCGTCTCCTGTTGCTGGGTCAGTTTGGTGACTTGTCTCCGCAAACGTTGGCACTCTCTGTATTTCTCTTTATAGTGCTCTGCAGCCATATTCAGACGCAGCTTTAGTTCCTCGACCTCTTTTGTAGCTCCGCCTCCAGCTCTGAAACCATACCCACTCCAGCCCTGCCCTGCAATAATTTTGTATTAAATAAAGCAAGAACGCAAGAAAGAGAGTTATCACACAGTTCACACTATGTCTAAACATTGCGTCTAAACCATGTGTTCTTCATATTGTTATTTACAGATCTTCACAATCAAATAAATATAAGGGACAGTTGGTTTTGGTTACCACATCCTGTGATGCCTGGCTTCTCATCCTGTCAAGCTGATTCTGAGCATGCCTGCATTCTTCCTGGGCTTCAGCTAAACGGGTTTGTAGGTCTTCTGTCTCCTGACAGGCATGGTACAGCTCAGCCATGGTGCGATCTCGCCCGCCGGAGGCATCACGTAACTCAGAACCCAACATGGCGGCCTGCTGCCGCGTGGCCTGTAGCTGCTCCTCAGCTTGACGCAACTGCACTTTCAGACCCTGGAGATGCACACAATGCATTAGGAAGACGAAATATCATTTATGTGAATAAGCACTATCCAGTATATATACCAAGGCTGAATTTATTGTACAAAAAATACTGTAATTCTTAAAAATATTTGAATATGCTGATTCAGTGCACAATTATTTTAAGTGCTCAATTATTAATAATGGTTCATATTATTATCAATGTTGAAAACAGTTTTGCAGCTTAATTACTTTGTGGAAATCTGATTCTTTAATTAGTAGAAAGAACAACATATAATTGAAATATTATATATCAAAAGAACAACATATTTTTTTAAATATAAATCCTTTGTAAAACAAATGTTGTCAATTTTGATCCATTCAGCATAAAAGTTCTTTTTTTATATATATATTTCTTATCCCAAACATGTAAGTAGTAATTTTTATGGTTTTCACAAAAATATTAAGCAGCAAAACCTGTTTTCAACATTAAAATAATAAGACATATCTATATTAGAATAATTTCTGAAAGATCGTGACACTGAAGACTGGAGTAATGGCTGCTGAAAATTCAACTGTGCTATCACATAAACAAATTACATTTTAATATATATTAAAATAGGTATTTTAAACTGGAATAATATTTCTCAATATGGCTGTTTTACTTTATTTTTCTTCAAATAAATGCAGACTTTAGTGAGTATAAAAATCTTATTCAATAAAATAATATTCCAGAATTTTGACCAGTAGTAAATTTATTGAATGTATTTGTATTTATTCTTTAAATAAACATCCATTACGGCATCAGCGGGGTGTGTGTCTCTCTCTGTGCGTAGCCTGTGCAGTTCCTCCTGGTACTGTGCGATGGTGACCTCTCTGTTTAGCTCCACTGCCTTCAGCATCTGCAGCTCTGCACTGAGTTTAGTGTTTTCCAGCTCGGAACTGCGCACGTGAGACTGTAAGTGTAAACACACAACAAGGATCAATACACGTCACACGACTGATCGATGCATATGATTACAGTTTATAATCTGTAGATACTACACACACTTACTTTGTAAAGCTCCCTCTCATCTCTCTCCTTCTTTAGTTGAGTTTGTAAACTGTCCCTCTCAGAAATCACCTTCTGCAGCCTGTCTCTTAAACTGGACCACACAAAAAACAAAAGAACACCATTTAAATCCTCAACTATAAACCTGAGAGTCCAAGTCAAAATCTAATTCAGACCTGAAAATAAAAATTTAAAACAATTACGGAATAAAAAAAAAACATATGTTTTTACATTCTTTGTAGGTTACTAATCATATAATCAAATTGTATCAGATGTTTTTGCCTCCATTGAAACAAGATGGTCAATGGATCATCTCAAAAATACGATAATCAGGTTTTACACAAACCTGCAGAGTATGAGTGCTGCAGCCATCAAAGCAAAAGGAAAACAAATAAAATGCTAATACTTAAAAAGAAAAAAAAGAAAAAATTGTCATGCTGATAAAATAATTAAAAGTAAATCAAAAAAAAAATGAAAATATAGCTGCAAGCAGCAATTATGGGACCAAGCACTCCAGCGACAAAATGCAGAGCTAAGCATAGCATGGAGCATCAGACCAAATGCAAAAATGAGTACTAAAAGCAATTTTAGGATGATTACATAATCATAAATACAACCGCTAGTAATATGACTAAATGGCTTATCACTTTGACTAACAGAGGCGCTGCAATCAAATCATTTTTGGTGTGTTCTGTGTGAGGTGACAAAGGCACACAAAGTTTGTTGTCATTATGTGCTTTGCAGAGATATAACCTCAGAGTCACTTTGGCACCATGTCTAAAATTTGTAGTGGCGCTGTACAAAAACGGTTTTGTCTATCGACACGAAATCTATAACTTTTTGTCAGCACAGTCTGAAGATGATCTGACTCAATTTTGGTGAAAATCAGACAAACGGTTGAAGAGTTCGAAAAAGTAGGTTTTCAACATAAATCGAAATGGCAGACAGGACGTTTGGCTGACTATGGCAACACTGGTATAACTATTCTCAGCATGACCGATGAATCTATTAATACCAGTTTCACTACACTAGGCAAAATTCACAGAAAGCTATAAGCATTTATTTGAAATATCATTATAACTTTTGCCCACAAGGTGACACTGTCTCAAAACCTTTTGAGTACTTTCAGGTCATGGTCTCAATGGTAACAAAGTCTTGTAATGGTACACCAATGCATTCGTAAAATTTAGCATTTTATATCATAATACTCTATTGTCGTCATTGTTATTGTGTACAATTATAGCGCCACCAAGAGGCACAATCCCACCAAATTTGTGTCCTTAGAGTGTGCCCATACATATCTGTCAAATTTGGTGAAATTTACTCATTTTGTTTTGGAGTTATAGACATTTTTAAATACGAGAAGAGAAAAAATTACTGATGGTCAACTTTGTTTGCATTTTTGTGCCACTTACTATCATAATATTTGCAATTGGGATTTAGCATATATTTCCTACGGTGGTTTCGTGTCGATCGGAGTAATGGTTTCTAAGATATTGGCAAATGTTTTTTTAAATGCTAAAATGGTATAATGTTTGGTATTGCTGGACCCGGCTTTGATCACAAACCAAATTTGGTCTCAATACGCCAAACCGTTGAGGAGATATAGCCTCAGATCCATTTTTGCATACATTTTGACAAATTCGTTAGCACGTTATTCGAGAATGGTTGGACTTTTTGCCAGCATTGTCTGAAGATGATCTTAGCCAATTTCGGTGAAAATTGGACAAACCGTCTAGGACGGGTTCGAAAAAGTAGGTTTTACGAACGAGTAAAAATAACGCAAAAATTAAACCTTATGATTTTTTTTTTTAAATTTTGAACTTCATTCGACTCGGCTTGAGCCAAGGATTCAGAGGAAAAAATAACTGTTATTTTGTGCCTTATAGTTCAAACGTTATTAGCATAAACATGAGTTTTTGGACAAAAAATTTGGACAAGTGGTGGCGCTAGAGAGTTTAAGATAGAGACTCCAAATTTGCTGTGGTTAGTATTGACACTGTCCTTTATCAGTTTGCCAAATTTTACAACTTTCCCGCAAGCGGTTCTATGGGCTGCCATAGACTTTCGAGCAGAAGAAACGGAAGAAGAACGCCAACGCATACAATAGGTGCCATCACACCTTTGGTGATTTGCCCCTAATTAAACTAAATACACAATAAAGGCATTTAAAACTAGTTGTCTCAGACTTTTGGACCCTACTTTAAATATGTAAATAATATAATTCTATTCATGTAAGATAATGTGTGTTTGGGCCTTACCAGTCCAGTTCAGTCTCTTTAAGAACAGCTTTTTGTGTGATTTCTAGCAGGTTCTGTTCAAGTTGTCTGACTCTGGCTTGAGCCTCCTCCTTTCCTCACGCAAGCCTTTCTGCAGCTCCTGCAATTGGACAGCAAATGCTATCAATCAATTTTCAGCCAATCAAAACACTCCAAGCATTTTATCCAATAGTAAAAATCTATCAAAAGTGGTTAACCAATTATAAAAATAACAATAATTATAAATAATAATATAAAGTAATTAAGAAGATTTTACAGATCTTAACAACAGACTCTTCAAACAAACAGCATATAGATCAATTATTTTTCAAAATTATTAGAAAATAATTAGGATTGTTACTAGACACACAGTGAAGTAACAGAGTAATTCATTTGGAATAACGGAGACTTCACAGACTCATTTAATACTGAGGAAGTTTACAGGAGACTTGACTGAAAGAGAAAATAATTATCAGAAATGCAGGTGTTATTCTGATCCAGTCTTTCCCTCTCAAAAATATAAAAAATTAAATAAAACACACTCCATGGCTGAAGTTAATTTCCCAATAGTATGATGTCAGCAGGAAAAGAGGGGGCTTCGATTTCACTTTTGTTGCGGCAGCTCACATTTAACAGTCGTCATCAGTAAATCACAGTAACATCTGGTTCTGAAAGCGCAAACACGCCTTGTCCTCCAGCTAATCTGGTGACTCCTGGTGTTTAACGGCCGATGATGTTTCAGAATTGCAGCACAGGCAAATAAAATGTGAGGTCGTAAAATTAGCAGCCACAAAATATATACTTATGTTCTCACGATAAAGAAGAAGTCTATTTTCATATGTAAGTTCTGACAGTTTAACAGACACACGCACACTTATGGCATATGAAAGGGTTTGTGTGACTGGGGTGTGAGAGAGAATTATAAAAGTGTTAATGTTTTATTTGTGGTGTTCTTTGTCCTTTGTGACACTCATAATTCACACTTACACACTTCATAAGTGTCTCCAGAAACACCAGGGGGCGCTGAAAGACCAGCAAACCACATGAATCACATCCTGCTGTTTTCTGGGCCCTTTAAGAGTTTAATGTGCTAGTTGTGCAGTCAAACATCAACACCACATCAGAGCCAAACGGAATCGGCAAAGATTTTCTTCTATTTTTTATGCTGAGGGGAAAATCACATTTTGTGAAATGGATTTTACATGGTCAAATGTGGTACATGGATGAAATTATACCATATTAAATAAACAATGCAAGGGGTGGGGATCAGCACACTATTCTTTGGTATTGATGGTGTTTACATTGTTTTATTTATTTACTTATTTGTATGCCATCTAGCACTCTTTTAATGGTAAGAACATTTTTAAAAGTCAGTTATAGGTGATAATTAGGTAAATACCTTTAAAATAATATCTAAAAAGGGATACAAGATATAGACCAACTAACTCAACTGCCTTTACACTGGTTCACTGCTGTTCAAATGTGTGGGGTAAGATTTTTAAAAGAAATTAACAATTTGGATGATTTAAACTCTTAGAGAAAAAAATATATATATTGAGCAGAATAGTTGTTTTGATAATACATTTTATAAAAAAATTAAGCAGCAAATCAGCATATTAAAATGGTTTCTGAAGGATCATGTGAAAATTCAGCTTTGCCATCACAGAAAAGTTACAAATTACTTTTTAAAATGTAAAGTGTTATCAAACATTTTAATAAAATGTCACAATACTGTAGTGTATATAGCCTACATCAGAGTACCATGGTAATACATCTGATACCTGAATAATGATACCGCCACATTACTATATTTTGTAAAGTTAAATTAACAGGAATGACAAAAGGTTAAAAAAATGCAGATGAACATTTTTAAATAAAGGAGCTATTAATAGGAAATCATAAAAAATGAGGGCTATCAACACCAACCAACAAAAATGAAAAACATCAATGCTTTTATTTAACTTGACATTATAACTATCACAAACACCTCTTAAAACTCCACCCTCTAATGAGACATCAGCCAATCGAATGTTTGCAAACCGCTTAGATAGGAAATGATTGACAAGACTGTTTCTGATAAACAATAACAACAAATCTGCCTATTTCAGACCATTTTAAAGATTATTACAGAACATGAGGCTGTTACAAAGACAGACAGGACACATTTCAGTTATATGTATCAGGTAATATTCACATATATATATATATGTGAATACATTCACATATTCATGTATTCACTCACCAAGGCACATGTGCTGTGGTGATGTGACAATAAAGTGATTTGATTAGTAGTGACATATTATGTGTGGTGTTTCAAAAAATAATTCACTTTCAGCTACTTTTAATATCGTCAAAGCAAGCAGATGAAAAAGAGAAAGAAAGAGCGCAGGAGAGAGAAAATAGCGTGACTGGCTGCTGTTGTCTCAGTGACTTGGCAGGTCTCCTCCATTCTGTTGAGTGGTTTTGGTGGACATTAACTCCTGGCTGCCTGCACACGTTTGACGTCATGTCTACCCTCTGTGGTCAACATGGCACTGCCTTGATAACAGATGCCTAAGTAACCTTTTCTCTGTCTCACTCTCTTTCTTTCTCTGTTTCTCAAACTCCCAATTCTTCCACTCCAAGTAAATCACCCTCAGCACAGTCAAAATTAAGCATGGATAAATCACATGACTTTATGGGGAAGGTCAGTAATGCACACAGAGACACACACGGCCATTATCTGATAAGATAAAGTGCTTTGTGGGAGTAAGTTCACCGTCAGTCAAACAGAAAAGCGTTTTACACTTGGAGACAGAAAGTCTTAAAGCACCAATGTGCACATGCACACACAGGAGAGCGCTTTGATGTGCAGATAACTTGAACTTGTGATCTCTGGTGTGTGTTACATGCTGTTTAAACACTGTGTGTGTGTAAGCCAGCTTTGCTGCTTCGTTGGTTGGTCACTTTTATGTGCGAGTGTGTATTTAGTACCTGGTTCTGTTGTCTCTGTCTCTCCTGTAGCTGATCTCTCTCCTGTGTGAGGAGGTGTACTGCTTTCTGCAGTTCTTTGCACTCCTGTTGAACTTCCTCTACACGCTGCTGCTCAAACACATATACAGATAATAAGCAAAAAAAATAAAACACAAGCTTTGTTCCAAAACCTTGTAAGATGCCTTGCTTTCTACATAGACAGCTGCCATCTAAAACAGCACCTTCCATAATGGAAGCTTATAAGTGACTCATTTGGAAGGCTGGTTATCTATCCATCCATCCATCCATCCATCCATCCATCTATAAGCATATTAAAGCACAGCACACACAAATATTGGGGAAAATACTCCATAGTAATTACACTGCACTATTTTGTTAAGGTGTGCACCTGTGATGCCTTAGGTTTTGGAACAAAGCAGGGGTTTGTATTCTTGTTTGTGTGATTTGTATACCTCAAGTAGTCCAGTCTTTGTCGTCACAAGCAGTATGTCTGAGTTCCCATCATCTTCTACTGTCAGTAGCTCCTCCCTGTGGGTGTGGCGGAATTGGAAATGGCGTGCTCGCACCTCTGATTTCACCCGTGTGTGTAACGTAGCAGAACTGATAAAACTCACCATCACTACGGGGAACATAATATCCTAGGAAACAGCATGTAGAGAATTTGATTACAGGTTGAATATTTATCAGATGTAGTGTCTTATACTATAACTTACAATAGAAAGGTCATCTGCAAACAAAGTTACCCGAAAACAAAATGCCCAACAAAACAAAACATCAAAGATTCAGTCTGCATGAACTTCCAAAAGTTCTCAAATCAAAAATGATGACTTTTATTTTTACATAACAACAATAAAAAAAAAATATCAATTTAATCATCCAATCAAACAAAACAAAACAAAAAATGATGACATTAAATAAAAAATATATGTTGTTTTACTATGCAAATGCTAAAAACAATTAACATAACATTAAGAACACCCAATTCACAGTCCAATTAAATTATGAAGGATAAAAGCAAGTTTAACCATCCAATCAATTCCTGAAAAATACAGTAATGTTGTCCCACCCTTCACTTTTCTCCTTTTCCACTACATCAAATTATAGAAGTAAAATAGGTTGCATAGAGCAATACATGTTGACTTTGTGTGTGTGTACCCTGAAAGATGATGGTGCGGTGAACCGTGGATCCCTCAGTGTAGTTTTCAGGCATGGGAGACCAGAGAAACGTGTAGTAGTCTCTTGCACTGCTCCAGCCCACCTAACACACACACACACACACACACACACACACACACACCAAACACAACACACACCAAACAAGAAGTGAGGCAGAACTAAAACTTTTGTGACCAGACCGATGAAGGCTTTTGAAAACAATTACAAGTAAAATGCATAAAACACAGACTAGTTCATTTTGACCAAAACGATACAAGCAAAACTATATAAACATAAAGACAATATAAAATGTTTAAGGATCACCCAGTCATTACAGATGGAAATAAAAAGTGAGAGAAAAATAAACATTACTTACTAACAATACATTATACCTGTGGGAGATCTAAAGTCTTATAACTTTGTCTCATATCGATTTCACAGGTTATAAATATCACAATAACCTCAAGGAGGAATGGAAACACTTAGCCTCCTTTCTGAACTTCTTAGCCAGCTGCGAAAAGTGGGCACAGTCTGTGTGTGTGTGTGTAGGGTTGGATAAGGAGGCATAAATTGAAAAAAGGACCCGGAAAAAGGTGAACATTTTACACATGCTTCAAAGGCGACTAATAATGGTGTGGTTACTCTGAAAAGTGTGAGTGTGCATGTGAATTTCATAATTTCTGCCTTTGAAGCACGTGCAACATTGTTACCTCAATGACCACCCATATTTGAGTGTGTGTGCAAATGAGTGATTGCATGATTTTATGCAGTTTTAAATGAAATATGATGGCAAATGAAGAAAAGAATGTAGTCCTCCATCATAAACATGTCATACACGAATTACGAATTACAAACAAGACAGACACACACACACACACACACACACACACACACAATCAGCAATTTGTCATCGTGATTTTTCATGGCACTACCTGACATTTACTTTGATTACAATATATCACATCTGTAATCTCTTTTTTTTATGGAAAGTATTCTGCTTTCATCTGGAATGCAGCCGTCGGTGAAGAAATCACCTATTAATTACAGAGAAGAAAGTAAAGAGGAGAGCAAGAGGATAAAAAGAGAGAAGGTATCCGAGTGTGTTTCAAACAAGCCATGCTTGTACACACATGACCGATAAATGATAAATTAAATAATAAGAGGGCTGACATACCTATAAATCAGGTGCATAAGAACATGTTCGGCATGTGCGCGACAACTTAATTATATAGTACTTAAGTACCCCGAGTGTGTGTGTGTCTGTGCACAAACCTACTGTATGTGTACATGCATGATTACACAGCATTTTTGTATTACTTAAGGTAGCCTATTTTCAACGTGCCTCAACATACTCCTTCATAGAGAGTACTATGTCCGTTCACCCTGCAAAAAAAAAAATAGTTTTTCCTTTTCTTTCTTTACACACAGGGATACTGCATGCATATACAAATAAAAAAGCTACAGCTAAATATATGTAGAACTTCACATATAAAGAGATAAAATACTGTACAAGAATGTATCTATAATTAATTTCATTTAATATGAAAATATAAATTATTTAAAACTGAAATTTTGTACATTAAATAAAAACATTGCAAGTACAAATTAAAAAGCTGCAGGTAATTAAGTAATATTTGCATTTTAAGTTGCTAATTTGCATTTTAAGTAAAATAAAAACATAAGGTGCAATTAATCAAATATAATTAACAACATTTAATATCAAATTTTAAATTAAGATTTGCATGTCATTTAATTCTATTTTATCGGAGTAAAAATTAGAAATAACAACAATCTCTGCACACAGAAAATTTAAGCCATTGTTAAACTATTATGCAACTCGCTGCTTTCTAGAAGGAGCAGTGCTTTCTCAAAACCACCAGAGGGAGCCTGTGGTTCTCTAAGCAATAAAAAGCACAGGCTAAGATGTGTGTTCGGAGTGTGTGAATGCTCAAGGAATAATTCCCACATTACCCCATTAATTATTTAAATAGGAGTCCATAGATATTGTCAGAATACATCCAACCATAATGCTCTACCATATAATCTGACTACTATTATCCAGTTATGCATTACACAGAGCAGCTAATATCTGTTATTACACTACATATTATTGTAGATAAAAGGATAAAATGCTAAAGCAAAAAGCATAAGGAAGGATTCGTTTGTTGTGGGAAACGCCCAGCATCCAGCACAACAGCCCATGTGATCAAACACACACACACACACACTCACACCGCAACTCAATTCCCCCGTAAACTAACCATCAAAACAACAGCGATATTAAGCGGATTAACCATCTTTTTTCCAATCCACATTTCCCCCTGCAACCCACCACTCTAAATGCTGTCTGGAAAGATCTGGTTGATTTGAAGTTCCTTTTAAACCAGTCATAAACTGTCATCTTAACAAGACGTAAAGTTTCCGTGCGCTCATTTCCTCTTGATTAAGTGCCTGATTAAATTTCGAGATGAAAGAAGAGCGAGAGAAAAAAAGTGAGATTAAAACGTGTGGATGGAATTTTCTGGCAAAAAAACATTTCTGTGTATGAAAACCTAATTATTTACCCACTTCAGAAACTTCCCACAGTGCGGCTGATCAGCTCCGGTGGCCATGGAGCTGTAACGCGCCACAGACGCGTGCAGTGTAAATAAGGGGTAAGAGATTTATTCATCATACAGTGTAGATCGCATAATACTCGCGCCAGACTGAAGTCAGTTATGATGTTCTTTGGTAATGTAAATGTTCTTTGCTCGTTTTGAATAACTGAGGAAATGTAACCGTTTGATTAAGAGCTCGTCACCAAACATTTAAAGAACATTCTTCCTCTCCTGAAAGATTTCTCCTCAGTGTCATCACAAGCTCCTGCTGGCAACTCCTAACCACTTGAGAGACCTCTCCAGCTGTCTTAAATAACTGGGAGAGTAAGAGTGATTCTTAGCTTTAAGAAATGTGATAACTTGCTTTTATACTTAAGTTTGAAAGGAGTAAATTTCATGAATTCTCAGCACTTAAGACTAAGATGGCACTTTGAGAAGTGTGATAAGTACGGGCCCAGATCTCAGTGAAATATGTAATGTGTACCAACCTTAAAGATGCCAACCCAGTCTTTGGGATGTGGGGTGATGAAGGGGGTGAGTGTGTAGCGACAATCAAGCGCTGCCTGCGGGAGGAAGCTTTTCCCAACATTCTGGAAGATGACATGGGCGAAGTTGGACGTCTCCATGACAACACTTCCTCCTCCACCAGCAGATGCTCCTGTATTACAGGTCGACAACATCACAAGTGCTCAAGGAATGTCTGCGATTGGTCTACCTGAAACAAGAAGGAATGAAAATGACAAATAAATAATGAGGTTTAACTGATACAGGTTCTCTTCCATAATATAGGGATATTGTTCAGTCAAAGAGTCAAATATTGCAAATAAACCCCAATATGGACTTGTATCACCCTCAATGAGTTTTTATTAGCCTGCATTATTACTTAGCTACTTACCAAATAAATAAAAGGACTTGAAATACTGATTTAAAATGTTTTTATCTTAATTTTAGAGACCTCTAGAGCCATAACACAGACATAGCTATGCAGAAAACATTGCTTTTAAAGAATGAAAGGTCAATTTTATAATATGGCCTAGGAATTATAAGTTAAGTATTTCAATACGCTTACATAACATCTTAACGTACATTATAAGTATAACAATGTTCACCAAAGTTTATATTATTTTACATTGAAAATTGCATGACGGTGTGTTTAAGCAACACATCATTTGCAATAAACTATAGGTCATTCTACTGCATTAAAATGTTATTTAGATGCTTCAATATTTCTGAGCTGACATACATTTGGTTCAAGCCCATGTGCAGCTGCATGAAGACCTGATGGGGCGATGCCTGCCGAGTAGGCCTGTATGCTCGGCTCGGAGTCTGCTGATGCTGCTGTCATCTCTGTTCAGGCCTTTACCGTCAATGACAGCTCGATTCAATACAGCGAATAACATATCGCACTCTACTCATTATATGGCGGTTTAAAACATAACATTCCTTCTTAATTATACTAAAACATGTTTGTTTAAACCGAAAGAAACTTTCTAGATGTATTTCACTTAACGTTACATCATGTCGCTAACTAACCAGTCACTGCGGATTTTAATGGTAGTTACATGTATTTATTATAGGATGTAAATTACTGACGGTGGCATTACAGGATGAGCGGATGAGTTTTATTAATTCCACTGCAATCCCACCCCAAAATACATCGAGATGGACCGCGTGCAATTCCAACATATATTTCCAAGGTTATCACTATATATCTTATAGTCGTCACTCAATAAGTCCGTTATACCTGTAATCCATGTTTACTTGAAGATCTGTAACTCTTGTTGTATAGATTGCTAGATAACGCAGGTGGAGAGTGCCTCTGTCAAGTAGCTGAACCGGGTGTCAACATGTTTTGAGAATCTAGAAACGTCATCCCACTTCCGGTTGGTTGCGCACTGTGATTGGCTTATTTACTCGTCACCGAGATCCGTGTTTTATCATTGGTTAGTGAAATCATAGACTTATAAAATATCTAGACGCCTCATTGGCCGCTTTAGCCGTTGCTGCGATACGTCAACGCGTCCGCCATATTTATCCGAGCAAGACTGCTTTAAAATCAAATGGAGGTAACGTTAAATGGCGGGGCTGCGGTGTTTCTGGATAAAACACGATAACGTTTACATTTATCAGCCGATTTCAGTGGTTTGTGATCTAACGTTACATGGAGTTAAAAATAACTCTGCCTCCAGTTATTTAGATAGGCTTGGAAAATAATTAATTTTCGTAAGAAACTGAAAGCTCACACTCGTGTTGATTTGGTAGAATTTTTTCTGTTAACAATTCTAATATTCATGTAATATGATATATACATGTAATGTAATTTTAATGTACATTAAATGAAATTGAGATTTTTCATTGCTTTCTCTGTCTTCAACCCAAACATTTAGCTTTTCTTGTGCCTCAGGTCAGAACACAGCTCATTCCCTTTGAAATACTGGGGGACAAAAATCTAAATAATACATCTTTAAGTACTAATAATCTACCATAAAAGAGAAAATTGAATAAAATCTGCAAACATAAATCAAAAAGTGACAGACCGGTAGTCTGCTTTTTATTTTCATAGCACTCTATATACAGATAAAAACTCCACAACAAACATTAACAAATGCAACTGATAATCATTTATGGATCCAGTAAAACTTACAGTTACAGTGGTAAAATATTATGCACTGATACAGTGCAAAAAAAATATTGTAAAAGTGATATGTAATATTAAAAGTATATGTAGTACAAGTTGTAGTAAAGTGAATAATATATTAAAATAGCGAGTACAACAGTGCAATAACATAAGTGATATAGTAGATTTATAATAGCAACAATTATGAGTATAATACCGTAATAAATGAATAACAGTAGATGAATAATAGAGAGTAATATGTAACATCAAAGGTGGAATAATACAAAATAGACAATAATGAAGAATAAATTAAAAGTGCCATAGAATGCATTGATGCAATATTTTAAATTGTTCTCTGATATCTACATAAAAGGTATGTGGCTGAGAAAAGTGCAAAAACTCTCCAGAAACGGGTTTTCATGTCCATTTACAACCCAGGAATTTCTCCTAGAATGAAATGCTGTTATTACCTTATTTGGAAGGCTCATGAATATTAATGTTCAGCTCTGCTCTGATTGGCTGTTACACAGCGCGGCTCAGTTTAGTAGTTCACATGGCAAACAAACAGATCGCTACAGCTTGGCATGAATGATGGAGAGATTAGCCATACAACCTTATATGTTTGAGCCTATATCAGAGGAAGAAGTGGATACAGATTTTGAGGAGCAACCAATTGTTCGGAGATTGGAAATGGAAGCTTCTGAGTGGTAAGTTTATTTGTGTTTTTATTAAACTTTTTCATAACCCACAAAACGTAACTATAACGTCAATAGTAGAACTTCAACCAAAACATTAACTAGCATATAGCATTAACTTTGCATGTAAACTCAACGTCAGGAGTCACAAATTTAGTTTTTAGCATTGTAACAACATGGTAATTGATTTGTGTCACCATATGATTTTACAATGAGAGCTTCTTCACTTTGGATCAACAACTAAACTGCAAACTGGGCAGCCCGTAAATGTGTTGTTTGTAAAGAATTTAGAGTAATGTTAGCTTAATATCATGTATATATTTAGTCAATCAAAGTCAAATATAGATTTTTTCCATGCCATTATCATGTTTACTACTCCGCTGCTGTAGTGTGATTAGCTTAACCTATTAGTAACACATAAATTTACATCAAGGTCTATAAATATCTTTTTACAGGTGTACTTGTGGAAATTGTGCACGCATGGCCCTCGAGACAGAAAATATATGTTGCAGGGAAATACCACAAGTATTTCACAACTACACTGGATATAAATTGTAAACCCATATGTGTGTTTTCTGCTACTTCAGACGTATGACTGATTACTGTAAATAACAGTGCCATTATGTTTTTTCCTTTTGCAGGTCACAAGAAGAATGAGCCAAGTTCCTTATGAGATAACATGCATAACAGATCATACAGGCCTTGAACCGGTATGCTTAAATATATATTCTTTGCAAAATGCATTGAATGTGTACAGAGCTGACCATGGGTGTTTGAGACTCAGAGGTATGGAAAGGTAAGGCCAATCTCACACAGTTGTTGCATGTTGTGTAAGTAGATATTACATTAGTTCATCCAAGTGGATGCTGCACACTGGAGGTGGTTGAGGAGAGACATACGAAGGGAGTTTTCTGATGCTGCAGGGCAATATGTCGGATTCAGACCCCCCCTCGATTGAAACGCGACACATGCTCGGCAATGGCTTCCTTCATGGAAGGTCTATCATGCTGAGATGACAGGTACTGAGGCACAGGAATCCACTGTACGGCATCCAGATATGGAAGGGGATCACGGACAACTTCTTCAAAAACATTGTCCATCAAGTTGATGACATAGCCTGTGAAGTACGATAAGTAATTTTGTTTATTTACTTTGCACATTTGTAAGTATTGTTTACAATAAATATTTTTGGGAAAAACTTACAAAATGTTGGCTCTGTCTTTACTGGTTTGACAGTATGTCCTCCCTTTTTGGCCTTTGGAAAGAGAAGCTTGTACACAAATTTCCCTTTAGATGTTGTCATTTGTGGCCGGACAGCATTCTCATTGAAGTGTATTGCTGCAAGGTACAACCTAAAACACAAGACAAACAAAATAAAAATCATATTGCCATCTTCAGTATGTCAACGTTTCTATTTAACCCTTAAAATATGCAAGTACTCAAAATGTAATTAAAAAATGCAGTAAAACTATAACATTAAGGAAACTGTCAAATCTAACTGAAAGGCACTTCAGGTCTTTTAGTTAGAACAGCCCGAAATTGAATTGCAGTGTTCATGATTCACACCTCCACAACACAAAACCAGTTCCCCATGACAGAAAAATCAGTGTGCCCCCTTTCACACATACCTGTTTATGTGTTGTGTTCTGACCTATGTTCAATTTGTGAGGGAGAAGACATACCTGCATAGCATTCCAATGAAGGGGAAGACAACATTTTTGGGTGCAAAGTGCAAGATGACTTTGAGAAATGACTCCACAGTTGATGTCTGGTAAAGTGGGCTGAGCTTCTCCACATCTGAAAGGACTCTCTTGTTTATCAGGACCTTATGTAGTCTGTTCAGTGCTCTCGAACCTTGGGGGAAATCAGTGTAATGTTATGGTTACTAGTGTTGTCAAAAGTACAATCCTCGATACCATTCGGTACTGAAATTTTAAAAACGTCCATTTCCCGCTAAGATTTGAGCGCTGTTGAGCGGATTCTTAGATACGTCTGATTGGCTTCAACGATCAATGAAGTGCTCGGTGAAGAGCGTGAAGTGATGATCATTGAAGCCAATCATAGACGGATCTGTTGAGCACGTGAACACAATGATCAATCAGCGCTGGTTTAAGAATCTGCTCAACAGCACTCAAATCTTAGCGGGAAATGGACATTTTTTAAATGTCAGTACCGAATGGTATCGCAGTCGGTACTTTTGACAACACTAATTGTTACAACACATGAATATTGGAGGATTTACGTAGCATACCTCACATGCTTATGCAAGTGTTTTATGCAAATAACACATCGAGGTAACAATAATGTCATTCGTGAAATGCTTGATAACTGATTGACTATATCATGAAACTGCACCCACAACAACTTTTTGGTGTATTTCTGAGAAAAAAAATGAAGTGGGAATTAATGTAATAATTACTGTTGGCATTTGTATTAACATACATTTGATTGTATTGTGAAAAACACATCGTGATATTATTGGTTTTATACTTTTCTTTCCAAGGGTATTTTCTTTAGTTTTAGTTTGAATAAATTGTATTTATTTATTTTAGTAACGTTACTTCAACATACTACATGGAAATGAAATAACACATATATATATATATATATGGGTGTTTGGCTTAGTGTCATGTTAGAATAATTTTTATACTCAAACCTTTTGTTGTTTTAATATTTTGAAATGTTTTTAGCTTTATTTTTTGTTTTCATTTAAATGTTTAGTTTTGAAATGTTGCATTTGTCATTTTATTTTATTTCTCCATTTTCTTAAATGTGTGTATATATAGTATTTATAGAGTTTTAAACTTATAGTTTTAGTTACTTTTTCTTATTTGTAAGTCGCTTTGGATAAAAGAGTCTGCTAAAAAAAAAAAAAAAAAAGTAAAGTTAAAAGGTAACACCTGGTTGAAACCACTTGCTACTGTCCTTAGATGACTTTAGTTCATGTTGACACCTAGGGTACGCTGGGTCAGAATGTGTGTGAATGTCTTGAATGTGGTTGATGATAGAGGTCCATTTGGCTAACTTCTCTGGTCCTGAATCAGAGCTAGTGGCAGACCAGTACAGGTGATTGGTGATGCTCTTATGCCACTTCTTCACCAAACTACAGTCCTTCTCTCTGGAAATTTTCTCCACCTTCTTTGACAATCCTAATGAAGTAACATTTACAGGCAAAACATATCACAGATTGCAAAAGGTAGATGCAGTAAGCTTCCTAAGAAGTATGGATAGGTACTTCCAACCAAGAATATCTGAAATGTATTTTGTCAAGATGCAAGCATTACCTTTTACCATGTGCCAGATGTCATAATAGTGGATGATTTTACGATCCTTTAGGAACTTTTGTATCTGGGGGTGACGGTCAGTGACAATGCAGTCCAACTTTACACCGCTTTCCTCCAGGCAATCCAAGCTTCTTCTAAGGCCCTCCTTCTCCATGTGGTAGCTTCCCCCGTCCTCGTTGCTCTGTGTAAAAACACACAAACATCAAATGTATATGTAATATTTCATTAATTATATATATTATGAAGTGTATGAAAAGTAGAAGTCTCTTCCGCTCTATGTAACAATTGGTGATAAAGTTATGTATGCTGTATATTCTATCTGAAATATGAACAGATGTTAAAATTGATACTACAGACAGAGGTGTCAACTGCCGACATGACATTCAATAAATAGTGTACTTGCAATTTTTAAATAGTTGTGCATAACAAGAGTATGTTCTCCATAGTCTGCTGCTGAAGTCCACATATTTTCAAATACCTGCACCAGCTGTATGTCTACAATGTTGTTGGTCTGCAAGTCCATCATGGTGTAGCTCCCATACTTCACAGAATGTCCTGCAACTACAACAAAGTAACAAATAATTTTGAAATACAGCAGTAATGTATAAAACAGAAACACATCACCATGTGCACATTTACACGGCCTTGTGCAATGCATACTAGTTGATTAATTAGTAAGATAAATACAAATAATAATGTGCACCTGATGAGTCTACTTGCATGTGACCACCAAGAATGACATTCTTATTCTGGCTCAGGTAGTGCAGTTGCACATTTTGGTCCTGATTCCACTTGTGGATGATAGCAGGTTCAAGGTATGTCCTGGCATGCCTTCTAAAAGCATCATATGTATGCGTTTTCAGGTACATCGCCCTGAACACCTTTTCAAATAATTGAAAAATAAATAAATAAAATAAGTTGTCCTGTCTAGCTTTGACTAATTTGGGGTGTACAAAGGATACGATACCTTTTGCATCTTCAGAAAGGAAGCTCCACTGAAATAGATGGCAGCAGACAACTGAAGATTGCCCACAGGGGTGCTGCCAACGACAGGCTGACTCCTCCACTGTCTAAAGAAGTCACAGTGAGGGCACCTTTGGTCAATGGCTATGAAGGTCCCTCTTCGGCGTGGGCGGACATTACAAGCCCTGGTGCAAACAGGACAACTCTCAAACAGGCTAAGGAGGCATCTTTCAAAAACTATGAACTTTGCATCCTTATGGAATGGAAATGATGTGGCACTGAAAACAAACAAAGAAACAACATTGTGCCTGTTAGTGAAAATCTGGAATAATTACAGTTAGTGTAAAAACATTTCTGAAATGTTAGAGAAATATAACTGTACTTACAAAACCTGTGATGATTCTGTGTCAGTTGTAACAGACTGTGCAGGATCATATGTGTAATCTTGTGGATCAGTGACTGCAGAGGAAACATCATCAATTTCCATATCCTCCTCCAATTCAACACGGGGTCTTTTGGCTGGCCTTGCAGCCTTCACTGGTGTCGGTGTAAATGGCTGTATTGTGGGCCATGGCATTGCTGGAGTTGTGGTGTCAACAGCAACACTTTGAGATGACACTGTCACCTGCACGCCTGATAGTTAAAAAATACAAATAAAAAACTGAATTAGTAAAGGAAATAATGGTAACCCAAACAAGATTTCTATAACTGGGCAAAAGCCATCTTCTCTGTCCATCAGTGTAGACAGATCCTGATGATTATGAATAGAACTGCAAATTACAGTTGTCTCACCTGCTAAACTAGCTTTCAATTATTAATAGTAAGCAATTAATCGGTCCTTATAACGCAGCACAAACGCACTTAAAGATAAGTAACATTACCTTTACTTCGAAGGTGGCACCTCATTGTTTTCAAAGACAGTTGTGTTGCCTTAGATAAAACAATAGGACCATCTGTCTGACAACCTACATCATTTGTACGCAGGAGCTGTGATGTACTCTGAAATACAAGCGTGCAAAACAATCATACTTAAGTTCTCAAACATAAAATAGTTTTACAAATTGAGTACATGCCTTGTCATATGACAATCGTTTCAACTTATGGTGGAGAAGGTCACGTTAGCTAGAAGGAGCGAGTGAGCTATCTGTAAGCAACCAAAGTAACCTAACGTTAGTTACCTCCTGAGTTATGTGTTGTTGATGAAATATAGGCTACATTATAATTCTACCCGACAAAAGGGATTGACAGATATATATCCAGTTGTATTGTGTAGATGTATATGACTACACAGGTAAGACTTATTATGACTAACGTTACACAGGCAATAATTATTATTAACCTCAGCGTAAATAGGTCGTCATACTATTTAGTTATCTATGCTAGTTAGCCAAGGTTAACATTCGATCTAGACAACCCAGACAGGATAAATTATCGTTAATGTTGTCAACTTAGCTCACTACGAAACTTTCCATTTAAACAGAAATGGCTTCAACAGTCAAGAAGTGGATACAATAACTACTTACTGCTTGCGGTAACGTTAGCGGTTGTAATGGCAATATAGTTGGAATTGCCCCCTTCTTCAGTATCAAACGTTGAGCGAAGCCTGCTTGATATTGTCCCAGGTTCGAAAAACTGTCAGTGGTGAAATGGGCAGAGCAAACTAACAACTTTGAATTGAACTGCTGCGGTATCCGGTTATAGATAAACATCAACCATGCCTGTTGACAGTTCTTTTCTGTGGGAAGGGTATGGAAAGTGCTCACATCCCCTGCACAACCTGGAACAAAACATTTATATCCATGATCTGCCATTTTCGTTGTTGTCCTCGCTTGTTTCTACAACAGCTGCAGACTTCTGATGATGCGCACGGTCGGCTGGACTAGAACATATGCAAATGCTGGGTGCGTGCATATTAATGATCCCTACTCTTACGTAACAGTTGGTGTTATGTTCTGACTCACCGAATTTGATCAATCTGCAGTACCGGAGGATGCACTTTCAGGACCACATTTCTAGGACCCTAGTTTTTTGTGACAGCGCCACCTACCGAGTCGGAGAACCGCAGTCCCAGGAACGCATTTCCACAAGTACTCCAGAGTAGAGGTCTTCACGGGTCCCAAAATTCGTACCCGAACCCGAAGAGACCCAGAATATGCTGCACGGACCGACCCGGACCCGTATTTTATTTGAAAGTGGGACCCGAACCCGCAGACCTGAGAAATGCCTTAAATGTACTACCCGGACCCGACGGACCCGACCATTATTCGAAAGTTGGACCAACCCGGTTGGGAAGACACAGACCCGACTGCACCCAAAAAAAATTGGCTTAAACTGTTAACTTAGTTGCCTTCTCACTGACTGCATGCGATGCAATCCTCTTTGCCAATAAATTTCCATCCATGTTAGGCTGTTCCTCTCTCTTGCCGACAGAAATAGCCTTCTTAATCCACTATTCCAGCTTTAAAAGTCTACTTGCTACCCGCTGGATTTTACCTCTTTATATTCATTTTGTCTGAGCTTTTTTTTCACATCACTCATGAAGGAATCCATGATCACCGACCGTCCGCTTGTATTAACTCCGCCCGCGCTCTGCTTCTTGCGACTGAGTCACGCCACGCTGTTTTTTTTTTTTACACCTTATTCCCGCTCATACTTTTCTCATCCTAATTTTACAAGTTGCAAGTTACAAAACACACATAAAGTGCCAACTGACACTGATCACTGGCAGGTGCGGTGTTCTCTGATCGACTCGGGTATTACACACAATGTTAAACAGACCCGGGACCCGAAGTAATAGATTGGGACCCGACCCGGACCCGTCTGACCATTTAAAATATAGACCCGAACCCGAACGGGTCCCGGGTCCTCTGTGAAGACCTCTACTCCAGAGTGCAGTTTGGGGCGACACTTGGGGCGGGGTGACACATGTCGCTCCACCCACCCCCAATTCCATTGGTTTATACGGCAAATCTTATTGGTGTAGACCCAAGCATGTGCATTCCTTTGTGTACGATTTTGTAAAATTGATTTGGCCATATTACAGAAATATTATGTGCTAACTCTAGAATCATAGGCCTATCTTAATTACAATCTGTTTAGTAACCATGGTAATTTTAGTCAGATGAAGTCATTGTTTACAAATAAACTCTTGATGACAGCACCTCCGGGTTCCTTCATTCATATTTCCTTGAGGATCGGCAGGCCGCGGATCAGCACTAAATTGGGATTTTATACGCAAATAATAATAATTTGCTGTATTTTAGAAAGGGACAAACACGAACATAAGCAGATGATTTTGCATTTTAAAGCACAACCGTTTTTTGTTGTTGTTTAAAGAGATGAGTTAAGTTTGTGTCACAAACTTGTAGGTTATAAAGTGCAAATAAATGTTTTCATGAGAAGCTCAATGTTCCCTTGTTTATATCTTAATAAAATATTTGAGCATATATTGATTCACATACTGTTTTTGAAGGCTTCTACCTTATAGTATATAAGTGTCAGTGACATCAAATATTAAAAATCTATATGGATTTATGTATCCACCCCCTCATTCTGTGTGCATATGCTCTAATCTGTGTATGGGATGAATTTAGATTTAGTTATTAACACTCGATCAATGTCAAATATTAAAATCACTCGGAGCTGTAAATCTGAGCAACAGGTTCGTGAGCACTTTTAATAAAAGTGATTAAATGTGATTAATATTTTTTTATTTATTAAAGACTATAATACAAATCTAAAATCAGTAGGTCTAATATAATACAGTGATTCCTGGTTCTTTTTAAAGGATTGAGCCACAAAACCAGTAATTTAATTTGTGCATATAGCCTATATATAAAGTATAAATACAAATTTGCAGAGAAAATACATGAATATGTATTGCTTAAATAAGCACTAAAGCACATTAATAATAATATTCGCTGTAGGTCAGATTTAATAACAGCTGTTTTAGTAAACAAAAACATTTAAAATAAGCCTATATGCAAAACAAATGTATCACATTATCCACACATAAAACCTCAGTTCACGCTGATGAGCTATTTATTATTGTCTTATTTGTCACCGCAGTTGAAAAATAAAAACATTTGCGGGTTTATCCCATGTCTCCCTGAACTACAATGAATATTCACCATATCCTAAGTTTTTGCTTATCCACGATCCTAAAATAAACAATAGGCCTATAGTCTAGATAATAAATATACATTATACAAAACAGCTAAATCTCAAACAGTTGGTCATGTTTATCAACATCGCCCAGCTAAAACTGCTCAGTCTGCTTCGTGTACAGTGAAAAGTGCAATAATATCTGACTTCATTTAACGTGCAACCCACCTGTTGAGATTAAGGAGGACCTCTATTTATGTTCATCACACAGAAACATAATTAATATTTCTCATAGGTGAGGCTATTTATAGCATAGGTAGGACTATACCATAGCCACGAATTAAGAATTTGTTCCCCAGAATTAATTTGTGAGCTGCTCATATTACACAGCTCTGTTCTGCCTGAAGTACTCGGAGATGCTGCCACTAAGCGTTTGATAAGAACTTAATCTAACTAATTCGTCATAAGTTTAAAAAACAAACATTTGCTAATTGATTCTAAATAAAATCGCTATTGTTAGCACTTAATATTTCTGTAGTACAGCAAAACAGCGTAGATCATTCATAAAAACGTATATAAAAGAATGCTTATGCGCAAACGACTATACCAATAAGTTCTGCTGTATTATAATATAACCAATGAAATTGGGGGTGGGCGGAGCGACACGTGTCGCCCCACCTTAATGTGTCACCCCGCCTCATCATTCAGGGTGCACTCTGGAGCTACTCCATTTCCAGTACCCTAGTTTTGGAGGACTGAAAAAAGTGCCACCAAGGCAGTATTTCCACCCAATTTTAACTACATTAAAGTTGTAAAAGTTTTATTACACCAAAATACTACTTTCTTTATTGCAATTAAACCTGGTTCCTAGGCATGTTGAGTAATTATTGGGTCTAAGTAGCATAATAATAATAACTCAAGTAAAATAAACAAGGAATCATGGTATAGTCTTTTCAGTCATCAACCACATTTTCAATTACAGAGAGAAGACACAAGCATGACTCAGGGGTAGATTTAAGATTGTGTATATATTATAAAATAATACATTACAACAGTTGAACTTGAACACACAAAAACAAATGTTCATGACGTGAACCACATAGAAAGAAGTTCATGGACAATGTCTTCACTGACTCCTACGAGAGAGCAAGAGAGAGAAGTGAATGAAATAAGGAACATTTAGTTGAACATGTTCTGCTCTCTAATTTTAAATGTCATATTTAAAAGATCTTAGTTACCATAGAGCACACACATACGATACAAAAAGAAGTATATCAATCTTCATACCAATTAATGTTCATAATATACTATTATTGGATACTGTTCAAAGACTTGGAAAAATAAATATTTTTATGTTGTGGGAACAAAGGTTCTTAAAACATTCATGTCAATAAAGCCCATTTGAACTGAGAAAAAAATTATAGAGAGAGATGCAAGAAATCTGAATAGAAATAACATATTATTGACATGACTTTTCCTGACCATTAAATATTTAAAGCACACATTGTGATGTATGCAGCAGTACCTACCATCTGGATGCCCTCCCCTCTTTACTCAATTGTTTCTCTATCACCCTATTCAATTTTTCCACTTCACTGAAATAGTAAATGGAGAACATAATTACTGCTAGGTTAACAGAAATACTGCTAATGCTTACAAAAAGATACATTGGACATTGTGTAAAAACTATTCCATTTTCTACTCTTACCTGTGATGATAATCAGGACCAGAGAGGAAGACCTGCTCAGCATCCTGCAGAGACAAATTCTGAAGCCCTGCCAGGCCATATACGATGGCCTATCAAAAGAAATTTGTTAATTGAAATATACACAGGTCTATACATAAGTAGCATAAGGTATAATATACTGTAGGGTTTGAAAGGGCAGAAACATGCACATATGTTATGCATACCTCTGGAAATATAACACCACAGATTAACTGCAATTCATCCAAGCTCAGTTGTGTAGGTGTTTCATGTAGTACTGACTTCAGAAAAGCAAAAGGTTGTCCGTTTGTTCTTCACTGTCAAGGTAGACTGGCACCTGGCGAAAGGACTTCGGAGGATACCATGTTGAAGTCTTCCCGTTGAGTACGTCCTATGGGCAAAATTATTTTGCCACAATTATTACAATTATTTAGTGGTAATAGAATTTTTAAGTGTATTGTGTGATAGTTGTTAGTGAAGGAACAACTGACTTTAAAGCTAGAATATGCAGAATTGGAGAAACGAGCAAGACTAAGGTAGATTTTGAAAACAATCAACCGAAAACATATTCCACCCCCTACATTTAGGGCTTATTTCAAAGCCAAACCTCCAAAACAAATGGACAGGTATGTCCAGATTGGGCCGATTGTGTGCATGTAGGCAGGTATGCATTTAAAGAGGCAGGTAGGCGACCAATCACAGACAGGATTTGTATTGGCCTGTGACTGCCAATAAATGGGCCGCATAGTTGACAATATTTTTAACAAAAGCCCTGGTTGATTTATTTACTGTGAGTCTGTAATAATGAATGTGTACCACCAAATGCTGTTCAGTATGTATAGAAGAAACATTTAAAGCATCAATTTCATCCTTATAAACATTTTTGAATCAACTCACCAATTGGAATTGAAAACCCTGTGTCACAATGGAAAGTGTATTCTGAAACAGAGAAGAAGGAAAACATTTTATTTACTATTTTGACAGAATCATGCAAATGGTTTCCACACACACACACACACACACACAAAGGACACTTTACCATAAGCATAAAAATCCCAGTCATGTCCACAGATCTGGCGTGGTAAGCCCTATAATCAACAAAAAATAAGGTAAGATTAGTGATACATGAAACATGACTGATAGATCAAAGCTGCTGTCTTCTCTGTCACATGTCTTGTATATGAAATGTATTTTAATAGTCAATTATTATGATGGCCTCTCTGTTATGTCCGACTGTTAAAATGTTATGTGTCTCAACCAACATAATAAAACTATGTCAAATTGAAGAGACGTACTCATAACATGTATTGTGGGGTAACGTTAAACGGCCTGACTGTGAGCACGTGACAGTTAAAACATTAAGATTATTTTAACTAACTTAATAAAAAACAATGAGTAATTAACAAGCTTTCACAACGAACGTGCTACAGATTATTGTGCTGTCAATAAGTCAACACATGCTTATCATGCAACAGTTTCCATAAATGAATGTGCTAACAAATAATTTTACAGCATTAGAGGCTAATATATGATGACTATTTAGAAAATTACGATCACTTCGGCTACGTTAACATTCCAAGGAAAGGCATCACATTTGTTTTTAATGTTAAACAAATAAAAATGTTTTCACATTTGATACTCACACTCTGATTGTCATCCATCTTCGCTGGTCCTCTAATTCGGTAGGTGGCTTTGTCACTAAAAACCTAGAATCCTAGAAATGCGGTCCTAGGACCGTTTTCCTGAAAATGCAGCCTCCGGTTTTGCAGGCAGATGCTACTCGATTCACCTGTTTTTCAGTAGTATTTTTTATTCACGAGATTTACATAAGAAGGAAGAAACAATGATGTTTGAGGCTCATAGTATGTCATTTTCATGTACAGAACTCTCATTATTCAAGTATGCCTAGGTAAAAACATTATATGGCACCTTTAATAGTAAATTAAATAACAGTGAAAACTACAGTTTTATAATAGTATTTGTGTAATAATTATTAAACAAAGAAGGACACAACTGAATAGAAGCAAAAATGTAAATGATTGTAAATTCCAAATTGTGTTTAATTAATGTGTTCCTTGAGTAAAATAAAATATATGAGCTGAGATTGATTCAGAGGATTATATATCTATATTGATATACAATCCTCTGAATCAATCTGCAGCTCAAGGACATTTTATTTCAGTGTTCAGTTCTAGCTTTCCTGGGAATAGAATGGTTTAGTTGTGACGTCAAACCCTGACTAATAAAGACTAATTCTCCACTGCTCAAGATGTTCCTATATTCTATAATGTTTTTTTTTATTAATTAGTAAAATAAGGTCTGTGGTAAACAACTTGACAAAGCTTGACATTTTGCTATACAATGCAAATGACACTCCCCTATGCAGAAAAAAATATATTTAAAATGTTGTTTATTTTTCAATATATGTTTCTAGGAATGTTTGGGGTGTAAGTGTGTTCAGTTTAAGTTGGACAACAAAATGCCAAAGTATAGTTATGTTTAACACAGACCAGAATATGAGATACTCCCTCCCCAAAAAACAAAATAATCAAATATCAAAAATAATAATCATTATTACAACATCAAGATACAACGTCATGATATTGCAGGTTCACTCACTAAGGAGTTCCTGTGTTTTTCCTTGCTAGGCTACTTACATTATGCAGTTTTTAATACACATACAGTACATGATCAGCATTAAACAGCTGGTGTAAATCATTTTAAATGTAGTCTATAGAATTGTGATTGAAGAAACTGGTTAATTTAAATATTTGACAAAAACTACAGGAACATTTAATAAACTTAATTCTATTACATAATCCCCCGGTTTAACAATTTTAGGTTTAAAACTAGTCCCAGATTAAAATGTAATTCTGAGCTGTTTCAACTAAAATAAACTTGCACTTACTGATCTTAAAATATTTCAGTGCCTTTGTTTTGTCTCAAGGTGCACTGCAGTAATGATTTTTATAAGGCATGTTAATAAAAAATACTTAAATGTCCTAATTGTAGTGTACTATGGCCTAATCCTGGCTTAGTCTAAGACCTGTCTGTGAAACCCAGCCATTGTTATAAAAATTGCCCTTACAAGTTCATTTGACCCTGGCAGAGATTGAGAGACAGAGAGAAAGAGCGAGATAATTTTGAATATGATCAGGGTCATTCTGGCATGCATTCATTCAGGGCTGTTCTGTGCTTTAACTAGTATAAATACAACATTAGGCTGTGGAGGTACGATCTATTGGAAATGCAGAGAAGAGGCATTCTTCAGATTTCTTTGAGGCTTGTGTTGGCCTGTTTGCAATTGGCTGAAAAGGAAAGCATATATTCAGTCCACATTTTTATGATAAGCTATCGAATCCTTATAATCTAGTGATGATAAACTTACTCTTTGTAAATGAGTATGAAATTAAAGAGAGATGCTTTAGCTCCATAATCCTGACAGTCTGACACTGTCTTGTCACTGTCTTGTTTCACTGTAGCCTACATATTGTGCTCATAGCACAACTTACTTTATGATATAAACTACAATGTAATGAAAAATTTAAGAATTCATTTTAACTTTGATTTCTTATAAACTCTCAGCTTTCACAGCAAACTAACGTTAGCGATATCGCTAGCTATTAATCGTCTGACACTGGTGGCTGATTAAGCTGACAAAATAATGTTAAAAATGACCAAAAACATCCCGAAACAACTGTTCATTCTTACCTGTGAAAATAATAATCTGTTTTTATTAATGCGCAACGGTCTGTAGATCTCCAAATTGCCGCCGAATCAGGTATGTTTACTTCTGTCCCGATATGAGATTTATGGAGAGTTGCCCTGACCAATATGACAGCGACGTTGACGTGCGGTCGAGCGGCCAATGAGGCGTCTAGGTGAAATAACCCCAACAAAAAAGAGATGGGAGGTATGATTCTTTTCAGAGAATCGGTTCTCTTGAACAAAACAACTCAACTCTTATGACTATCAACTTACTGATACCGTTCGATTCGTAAACGAATCATTTCAGTCGACTCAGTCCGTTTCAGTAAAACATACGCGAAAATTGTGCAAAAATGCCAAGCGTTACTTAAAAGAATATAATATGGTCATTGTATGCAAATATTATAGTTTTAGGAAACGTTTGATCATTTAATATGTTAAGAGATAGCTAAAACTTCATAGATACTTAAAAACTATCGGATATCTAGTTATATAATATAATATATAAAGTACATCTCTGGAAAATAATTGTATGAAATATGCTTATTAAGAAGTTGCATACGCTACACTTTAAAGGGAACGCTTAATAGTCCTATTTATGAAATTATTAGTGTACTAGAATAATGATTGTATTTTTTTTCAGCGTTTGTTATTGAAAATATTAATGTAACGTTAACTTGTGTGTAATATTATGTAGAACAACGAAGAGATTTCAGCATTCTGTCATTATTTGATTTGGACAACACGGTCATAAGTTCACGTAGAAGCCTAACGCTCTAGCAATTCTTAATCTTTTAAGACGTATCACCTTAATTCTATTCAAAGAAATCCCAGCAGCAATTCTGGGAGAATCTGCATGATATCTCAATGACGATCTCGATCTAATTGGTTGATACGCAAATCCTTATCAGTGATTGGAGGAATGCTGCTGTCATTCATAGGACCCGCCCCCTGAGTTCCAGACTCGTGCTGTCTATGAGGAGCTGAGGTCAAGAGAAAAATAAGCATGGCCGCTTTGTTTAGAGGGTATCGACATTTTTATAAAAGAAACAATAAACATGTGGAGCTCACTTTGGGTATGTTGTTTCCTTGTTAATTATCCAATGACAGATCAAGGTTGTTAACGCCGCCGCTAACGTTATTGCAAAGTGCAGTATGGCAATGTATTTTTTTTTCATCTGTTTTGTTTTGTTGTATTTTTGCAAAATATGTGAACATGTATGAAATATGCTTGGAATTATATGTCAAAGCATATGAACAAACATTGTGCACAATAAGAAAGTCACTGTTTACTTTTTGAGGTTCAGAAATGTTATGCAATGCATCTGGTGTTTAGGAGCTCATCGGTTACACTACAGTTATTTTTTTTCATCTGCAAACTATAAGCTAAATAATAAAATATACAAGTGTTATCAAATTAAATACGAATCTCAGCTTTCTTACCAAGTTCAGCTTTTGTCACCTCAATTTAGTAATTTTATACAAAATAAATGTTTATATTGTCTATCAGAGTTTTCCTCTAAAAATCTGGATCTGTACGGATATGAAGGTCTTTATAAGCAATTGATATTGAGGGTTAAGAAATCTTGCAAAGACTTCTCAATAGTGCTCAATGTGTTGTTCCATGTATTTTATGTTATACTGACATTGATTTTTACAAAATTGCTCCAGTAAGTCTCTGTTTTATAGACATGATTGACTAAAAAATTATATTGCCAGTTTGGTGCACTCTTTGACAATCATAGCTTTCTGTGCCTATAGGGATAATTTTATTTTACTGTAATTTATGATTTCTGTCTGTGTGTGGTTTTTCAGTATCCTGCAGATCAATGGCTTCCAAGACCCCAGTAGGTTTTATTGGACTGGGTAACATGGGGACACCTATGGCTAGAAACTTACTGAAGCATGGATATCCTGTCATTGCTACTGATGTCTTCCCAGAGTCTTTCAAGGAGCTTCAGGACTCAGGAGCGCAGGTATAAGTATCTGTTTCTCAAACCATGCGCTAAAACAAAATATATCACGTCTTTTCCAACATCTAGACTGTAGAGTTCTATGAATGAGGCTGTGCAAATAAATGCCCTTGCTTGTCGTTCCCAGATCCTCGATTGCCCTGCTGAAGTGGCTGATAAAGCTGACCGCATCATCACCATGCTACCGTCCAGCCCCAACGTCATTGAAGTTTACACAGGACCCAATGGCATACTGAAGTAAGTTCTTTCACATTAAACTCTCAACAGTGTTAAATTCGATACTGGCTGACTTTTAACATATTGGAGAAACTGTAGTCCTACATTACCAAAATTAGCCTAAATTGGGTATAAATCTGCACTGCACATGTCTATTATTTATAATGATTAAGAATACTTCAAGATTAAGGAGTTTACACTGATTGTATGATTAGTATAAGTCTAGGCTAAATGTAGTAATTATTTTAAATCTACTTTAAAGGTAAAATATGTAAGATTTCGCCACTAGAGTTTGCATGTTCAAAATAGAGGGGTGCATGTCACTTTGTAGGCGAAAACCTGGAAGTGAGTTAGCATTTTAGCCCTTCCGGTTCCATAGTCCCAGAGTCAATGGTTTTTTTGAATGGGATTTTGGTTAAATCCCTTAAAAAGTCCGTGGTTCACACAAGCTCAAGATACTTTCACATTTTATTCTACGACATAAAACACACCAGTTACACCACACTTGTGATTTTTTTTTAAGCTGTTACGTTTATTTAAAAAGACGGTTGCTAAATGGGACTACATGCGCTGTCTGAGACATTCAACGTCATCACGCCAAACAGTTTATCAATTTACAGTATTTTCCAGTTGTAGTATAATTTGTAATGCAATTAATTTTAGAATATCCAATGAATAGTTTCCCACATTTTATATTGTTGTTCGACAATGTTTTTTATTTTATTTTTTTGCTTTGTCCCAAAATGCGACACAAGGCTCGGATGGAACATGCTTGTTTTATCACTAACGTTACTGTTGCGGAGACTCTGGGTTCGTACCATAAGTTAAACTCATATTACGATTATTACATGTAAACACCACATTTGCCGGTTTTACGTGGTGAAAGTGAAACTTTAATGATGCATAGTGCTTGAAGCCACGTTCAAATTAAATGTTTACAGCCACATGAAGCTGTTAAAAAGCATATAGATTGAGGATTTCCTTGAAGCAAGGATAAAATAACATATTGTGTACCCACCCTAACAAAATGACCTGAAATGGGGTGCTTAGTTCACTAAAATAAGTTTAATCTTACCATATCCAAAAACTCGCTCACTCTGCTGTTATTTAAAGGATATGCGGCGATACTTTTAAAATTCATATTAATCAAGGAATTATTGATTTTTAAATGCACCTTATTTCGAAATAAGTGTGCTTTCGAGTGTTTTCATATGTCCTTTTGTTAGGATTATTTCATTTATTCACTATACTATTTATAACTAATGTCTTGTTTTAGTTTGGCTCTAGTTTTTATTTATTCCAGTTTATATGAAATGGTTCATGTAGCGTGGATTACATTTCATATATATTGTAAATCCTTTTCACTGAACATGTTAAAAATAAGTTTGAGAAAGTTGTTGGGAGCACGGTGCTGTTGACGTTGAAGGCGGCGACCATGGTGCAGTAGTTCGTTAATAGCCTAAGTTTAGCTTTTCAGTTCTGGCGCTTTTATTTAGGCTTCAAAATTCGTCAAAGTTAAAGTTAAAGACTATCTTGATGGACAAAATGTGTAAGTTTCATAAACTATGATTGAACGTAGAGCTTATGTTTTGCGATAATCCAAAAGCCTATGGAAAAATCCTATTGGCTTTTTGTAGAGGGAACCAGTTTCATGCAAACAGCCGATCAGCCTACAGAGTGACTTCATAGTGACTTCATAGTGACAACGCTTCCTTCCACTATAGAAAAGTGAAGCGAATGCATCTCTGTACGGCTGCTGCCATCTTGAGTAAATGATGTAATTTGGAGCCCAAATCTGCACAGTAGAGATTCGTTTGGAGCCAGAGTCTGCGCAGTAGTGTCGTGAGGTGGAGCCGCGGAATCAAACTCCCGCAGACCCAATCAACCATAAAGACACGCCGCGTTTTTATAGCATCAAATCACGAGCTAAAATCAAATTTATCACAAAAACAAACAATTTAATATATCAGCGTGATAACAACTACCTTAAATGACCAAAACCATATTTCGAAAAATTGTATTGGAATTATAATGTATTTTTTATTTTGACTGAAGTCCCATCTGATTACATGGAGAGGGCGGGGTTTATGACCTGTACTGCAGCCAACCACCAGGGGGCGATCAAATAGCCCGCAGTAGCACTTTCCAGGATGAGTGAGACACACCGGTTCCCTCACTCTGTCCATGTGTTCCAAAGACGTCACTTCCGCTATGCCCGCTGCCATATTTGTGTCCGATGTGACAACGAGCACAGCACATCTCTATGAGATTTAATAGATAATATTAATATATTGAAATAATAAACCACCTTTTAATTAGATAATATTAGTACAATTTATTATAAATCAGTCTCTCTGGACAAATTACTGTTTGAATTGCGAACGTAGCCGCTCAATGAAGGCTAGAGCTCGAAGAATCCTCTGCTGGCTGATCGCTCCTGCTTCACGGCGAGCGGGACTCACTCTAATGGTCCCATATATGATTAGAAATTATATAGAAACTATGTAAAGCCCACTACCCAGGTGGGATCACCTCTCATCTCGACCCATCACATGTATGAATGCAAGCAGAATCGGTCTACTTCATTGTGTAGGGGAGGTGGTGTCAGGGGAGATGTGCTGAGTTGTAGAATAATTCATTATTGATTACTAATTTGAATCAGTACTTTATAACGAAAATGAATCTTAAAATGAAAAGCAGCAGGCTTTTGTAATCACATCATTTTAAACCGTAAACTCCTGGGAAGTCCAAGGATCCAGTGAACGAATTCAGACAGTAAGCTCAAAACAGCGCTAATGCAGAGAAAACATGGCCGATTTCATCAGCGATTACAGAGAGAATAGTGACTTACGTCCAGATGTCAGTAAAATTATTATTTTCAGCGTGTATTTGGCTTAAAAGCAAGAGTGTTTATAATGAATGCTGATTATGCGGTGGTCAGAGATTTAGCGATTCTGAATGGAAATGTATATTAAAGGCAGGCGATTTAGTGTTTTTTGGCATCTCCCTGTGGTCCTGTTTGGTATTCCAGCTTGACTTGTACTAAATTGTATTGAAAACTTTTGTTTAATTATTGAGTGATTGATTGATTGATTGTGGTACTACACATACATTGTGAATTATAAAAATTACGGTATTTATTTGATATAAATAACTAAATAATTAAATGAGGTGAGTACCAGAACTTCTTTTTCCACTTCAAGCACTGTGTATATATATATATATATATATATATATATATATATAACTGCAGACACAAACACAAATATTTTAGCGTCCTTTATTCTCCTATAAAAAACCACAATTGTCTGTAATTATCCTTTTCTGACCGTACGTTAGCTGCCAGTGGTGCATTCTAATTGAAGCCAACAATTTATTCCGCTGATCTAATCACTTTGGGATCGAATACAATTGTAGTTCGGGTTTTTTCTGATGACTGTTGTTAAAGCACAACATATCCTGGGCATATTGTAACCTTATGTACCTTCTGGGAGTGTTTCGTTGATCTTCCTCTGGTAGTTGAGGCCGCTGTGACCATAGACTGACAGGTCACACAGCTGTGACTCGGACACAAAAATAGCGGCAACAAAACACTGTGACGTCACGTGGAACCTATGAAAAATCTTGAAGCTGTGAAGACGGGTCGTTCCGATGGGAGATGTTGTTTTCACAATAAAAAAAGAAAAGAAAAAATATGTCGTTTTCACTATTAATTAAGTAATGGGATTCACGAATCACGTTCATGGTTGATGTAATGAATTACCTGCACCTTCCGTAGTTATTCTAACAGCGAATAAATTATATAGAGAAAGCGAGCAAAGAACATTTACATTGTCAAAGAACATTATGACTGATTTCAGTACTGTGCGAGAATAAACACTTAAAATAAACCTCCCCTTGTTATCAGTAAAGCTCTCTATACACTGATGAATGATGAATAGCTTACTTACATCATTCATACATCTGCACTTGTTTATGATGAGAAAGAATTCACGAGCTGAATTCAGTCAGCCTGTCAGCATGTGTGTACACTCAACATGAACTGTCCTGTTTCAGCGATGACTCGTCTGAATGCTTCTGATTGGCCAGTGCGTTCATAAGCTGAACAGACTCGTGTGTGAATGGTTATAATGCCCAACAATGTAAAAATGCGGAAAGAGTCATGATGTAACATTGAGCAGATATAAATTAAAAGCTCCAGTCAACACTTATAATTTCAGCCGTATTGGATTACTTAAACTGCTGCGCCATTTTTGTCCACGCTTGAAGATAGCACAGATATTACGTCATTGATATTACATTTTACATTTACATTTATGCATTTAGCAGACGCTTTTATCCAAAGTGACTTACAGTGCATTCAGGCTATACATTTGTATTGTCAGTATGTGTGTTCCCATATTAATGCAACCATGACCATGGAGGTACAGGGACGAGTAAAATTTTAAAACTGTAATGTCTCTAAATTTACAAATCGTTGGGAACTTTTGGAATAATGCAAGTACACAACTGCATGAAATATATAACACTGCGTAAGTGGTTTTGGGGTATTTTATTACAAAAATCTTAAATATTACATATTTAATTCCAAGAAAATATGGTCTGTAGAAGGCATATAAAATGTAGTGCTAAAGTAACATTATATGGAATAGTGTTTGTACTACATTAACTCCAACCCGCGCTCTGTTTCTGGCGGCTGGGGTAACGCGTAACATGTTTTTTTTTTTCACTTTACTTCCGGCTCACACTTTTCTCATCCTAATTTTACAAACTGCAAGTTACACACACGCACGTCGGGTCCTCGGGTCTCGGGTCCTCCGTGAAGACCTCTAGTTCAGGCTAGTAGTTGACCAATATTGACCAATATTGGCTTTTTAAAGACTGATGCTGATTGGCTGGTGCCTTATATGTAAAGTTTTCGGTCAGCATTTTTTTAACTTTTGTATGAGTTTGCTCTTTTATTCAACAAGGACGCAGAAAATTTCTCAAAAGTGAGAATATTCGTCAAATACTCCTAATAATGTATGTTATTTAAGTATGACTCTATAAAGTTATTTAGCAGCGCAACTGTTTTCAATAGTGATAATAAGAAGTAATGTTTATTCAGCACTAAATCAGCATGTTCAAATGTTTTCTGAAGGCAGCGCTGCAGAAGAGGTGAGTGCACTCTCCATTTCCATCACGGATGTAACTCGATCCTTCAAACGGGTGAATATCCGCAAAGCTGTGGGTCCGGATGGCATCCCAGGCCGTTTGCTCAGAACATGCGCATTCCAACTAGCTGGGGTTTTCACAGATGTTTTTAATCTTTCCCCCTCTCTGTCTGTGGTTTCCTCATGCTTCAAAAAATCCACCATTTATACCAAATAAAAATAAAATCACATGCTTGAATGACTGGAGACCCGTTGCTCTGACACCCATCTTCAGTAAGAGTTTTGACAAACTCATCGGAGACTACATCTGCTCTGTGCTGCCTGCCTCACTGGATCCGCTACAATTTGCATATCGCAGCAAACATTCCACAGATGATGCTATTGTCTTCACCCTGCACACTGCTCTCTCCCACCTGGAAAATAAGAACACCTATGTGAGAATGCTGTACCTGCCATACTGATTGCGAAGCTCCAGACTCTGGGACTGAACAGATCTCTGTGCAGCTGGATCCTGGACTTCCTGACAGGCAGAAGTCAGGTGGTCAGAATGGGCAACAATACCTCATCTCCTCTGATCCTCAACACTGGTGTAAATCTGATCTGTGATGTAGAGGTCTGCGTAGGATTGTTTTTGTAGGTTTTATTCTGCACCCACCCGCTCCCACGATATATTCACTGTTTGTTCACATTTCTGCTGAAAGAAAGACAGATAGGCCAACAAATAAAAGTTTAGTCTGCACAAAATTATATTTATTTTATTCGTCTTGTCAAGAATCTTGAATTTATTGACAGAAAAATGTCAATAACATTTTAATAACAATAACAAAGTGCAGCAGAGAAAAATAAATAAATTCGACACAGTCTGTCATTTAAAATGATAGGATAAGCATAATACAAAAAAAAGAAAAAAGGAAAGACGAGTGGAAACTCCTTCAAGGACATGGCATCCACACTTTGCTTCATCCTTATTCTGCTCTGTCACTCATCACAACCTGCCTGTTCTGTTTGAGAGCCACATATTATATCTGCTAGACTGCTCTGAGCATCGTTGCACATGCTGTGCTCAGACCGAGTGCAGGCTAAAGCGCAAATATGCTGTTCTGAAAGGATGTCCGGAACGGGATATTGTTAGTTAGACCACCTGCTCCAGTTCAAATTGCACCAGAGTTACCGACCGTTACCGCGTTGTATTCGGTAAATTAATCCCGCTGCGCAAGAAATCTGGTCGGGACAGCCGCGGCAAGGCAGACCTAGACTGCTGTGATGCATGGTTGTCGTTCGTTCGGTGTACTGCATTGAGCAGCCGCGTTCAGTTTTAATTGTAGTGTCCTCTAACTGAACAAAATAATTTTTACTACTATAAAAAAAAATTAACGATGGTGGGGGATGGTGCCGCGGTGGGCGTGTGACGTAACGGTGTTGAGGCTTAACACCGGTATAACTGCCATCACCGTCTATCGCGGCAAGCCTAGTACACACACATGACTGTACAGCTACACACAGCTCCAACGTCATAGTCAAATTTGCTGATGACACAACGGTGATAGGCCTGATCACTGACAACGATGAGACAGCCTACAGAGAGGAGGTGAGTACCCTGACTAAATGGTGTCAGGAGAACCACCTCTCACTCAACATCGACAAGACCAAGGAGCTGGTGGTGGATTACAGGAGACAGAGCAGAGAACACACACCCATCACCATCGACAAGACACCTGTGGAGCAGGTAAACAGCTTTAAGTTCCTCGGTGTTCACATCACCGAGGATCTCACATGGTCTGCTCACACAGATGCAGTGCTGAAGAAGGCACATCAGCGCCTCTTCTTCCTGAGACGGCTGAGGAAGTTTGGAACGAGCCCCAGCATCCTCAGATCCTTCTACTCCTGCACTGTGGAGAGCATCCTGACCGGCTGCATCACCGCCTGGTTTGGAAACAGCACCGCTGGCAACCGCAAAGCTCTGCAAAGGGTCGTGCAAACTGCCCGCCACATTGTTGGAGGTGAGCTTCCCTCCCTCCAGGACATCTACACCAGGCGGTGTATAAGGAAAGCCCGGAGGATCATCAAGGACTCCAGCCACCCGTCCCACAGACTGCTCTCTCTGCTGCCCTCAGGAAGACGTCACCGCAGCATCCGATCCCGCACTAGTCGACTGAGGGACAGCTTTTTCCCTCAGGCTATCAGGCTAATAAACAGTCAAAATTAATACAGCCTACAGCACACTCCCACTTTACAATATGCCATGCACTGCACTTTAACACAGTTCAACTGGACTACACACACACACTGCAAAAACACAACAACCTATCTGCTACCACTGGATACCATCCAATGCACATCCATGACATTGCGTATCCGGCTTATGTATAATCTGTTGCATCTTCGCATATTATTGTGTGTTTATATGTGTACATGATTTGGAATGTGTACATACGGTGTATAACGTGTATTGATAACTGTAAGTATGTCTAATAGTACACTGTGTACTGAGAACAAGTATGTGTATTTTGCATATTTTCGTTTGTAAGTATGTACTGTCTATATGTAAATTGTTTCTGCACTGTCTGGAGCACGCTCGTAAGAATTTCACTCACCAAGGCACATGTGCTGTGGTGATGTGACAATAAAAGTGATTTGATTTGATTTGATTTGAAGGATTATTTGAGACTAAAGACTGGAGTAATGAAAATGCTGAAAATTCAGCTTTGTCAGCACATTAATTAATTACATTTTAAGATATAATAAAATGGAAAACAGTTTATTAAAGTATAATAATAGTTCACAGTATTACTGTTTTTACTTTTTTTAACAAATAAATGCAAACCTGATCATAAGTGGCTTCTTTCAAAAATGTAATTTCTGACTTCGCAACAGGTTAGGCTCATTGAAATATCCCTGGGCTTCTTGTTATGATGATATTTAAAATGTTTCTGTTTGATTTTGCACTCTTCTTTAAGGAAGGTAAAAAAAGGCACCCTTCTGATTGACTCCAGCACCATCGACCCTACAGTGTCCAAAGAGATGGCCGTTGCTGCTGAGAAGATGGGAGCAGTGTTCATGGATGCTCCGGTGTCAGGAGGTATGACCGACCTGGAAACAACCTTATTATGACCTACGTAACAGTCGCTCAGTTTGATTGACAGGATCTCATTGTTTAAATTTCTGTGGTATGTGTTGTTTAACGATTGAACGGTGTTCTCACTAAGGCTTTTATTGGGCTCAGTAGTAGAGCTGGGCGGTATGACCAAAAATGTATATCACGGTATTTTTCTAAATTATACCGGTTTCACGGTATCTGACGGTATTTATTTTTTCATGCATGACCGCCGGGTGTTAACCACATTTTCTACTGACTGAGGAAAAACTGCAGTAGATTGACTTAGAATGCCATATTTTAGTGTCATGATGAGTGAATATTGTAGAAAAAGTCCACACTAAATACAGGGGTTAAAGCAAAAAAACAATATTTTGACTGAAAATATTTCCTCGGCCAAACCCATTCCACAGCCATACGGCTACAGTCACACACACAGTTTAAGAGCTGTGCTTTTCTTCTTGTAATTAGGAGCACTTGTCCTCCTAATTAAAAACATTTAGGAGTACCTTCTGATCAATAAAAAAAAAATCTGATAAAAAAATTAGCCTTCCGAAAACGAGGTGACGTTTGACTCCTTAAAGGGACTTACAGGGGTATTTTATTTTGACCTTTGCAATGGCATAATTTTCATCTACTTCAAATTCAAAAATTTATGTTTATAAGCTTTTTATATTTAAAACAATATAATAAGTACAATACGACAAATAAGTTACCAATCATGAAATTAGTATTAATAAAAATTATTTGTACTGTACAGAGGTGGCACAGAAGAACACAAAAGTGGCTTGTAGGTACATTTTCAGACGTTTAATGAGGCTCAGAGGTGGCATGAGTGCAATTACATTCATAGATTCATGTGGACATTAATGTTTTACATATACATTTGCTTTTAGTGATGCACAACGGCTCAGCTGTTACTTTATTTTGAACTATTTTCGTTGATGATATAGATCAAAATCATGCAGTACTTGTTTATTGATCTTTTGTATTAAATCAATATATCACATTTGCAAACTCCCCTTATAATTATTAAAATCTGTCACTCTCCTGATCGCGATCTGTGGGCGCAGACATTGAGAGCGCGTGAGTGAGCTCAAGAATCAAAAGCACGTGCAAATGTGATGCATTCTGTCGGAACCTGCGGGAATGAGTATAATTATTATTAATAGCCGCAATCCCGCTCCGAAATTCAAGTTCTGCTCGGTGTTCTCTGCTAAGAACCCGACTGTGAATGATGCGAGTGGCGTTACTATGTTGTTTGCCGAGGCGGGGATGATTTTTGGTGTTCGGCAGAACAACAACAGTGCGCTACATGATTCCTACATGTTTCTTTCCCCTCAGTTATCCCTGATAACGGTTAAATGGTGAACACAGAGCAGTTTCTCCGTGAGCGGGAATGTAAAACCCGGAGTGGATCCGGAGCGGAGTGATTACAGAACGCTTAGAGCGGAGAGAGGAACGTGCTTTAATCCACTCCAGGCTTTGATCACATCCCCCTCAGCAGACTGAATACACCTCGTCTTTCCTTCATTTAACACCTATTCAAGCTCAAATCAAGACATTTATAACACTATTTGAGAAATGTAAGCGTATTTACGGTCTTAAAGTTATGAAAAATGAATTTAAGAAGGCGGGAACCCTGCAATTGACGGGAATCCGTCGTATCGCTCTCTAACAGTGTCGCGTTTCAAACGTTATTTAAATGACACCGGTATTAAGGTATTTAAAAAATTCATATCGTAAGAAAAATAAACACCGGTATCCGGTATGAACCGGTATACCGCCCAGCACTACTCAGTAGGTTCACCGATGTGCTGAACATGTCTCAGATTGTCAGTTTTTATTTTGTATTCATTTTAATTTCCTGTACTTATAGAAGCTTGGTCTTATGGCTAATGCTGTACTCACATATAAGTTAGATATTGCAACACAAACTTTAGTTTAAATTTTGTCTTTTTTATTTATTTATATGGTAATTTAGTTCCTTTTAATGCACATTAAGAATTGAATATAGGTTTGTATTTGTTTACCTTAGTGTCAGAATAGCAGAATAATTTCCCGTAGCAATAATTGTGACAAAGAAACCATCAATTTTCCAGAAACACAAACACACTCCCGTTATATTATGCAGATTCTCTGGGAAGGCTCTGTGGCAGGGCCTTTAATGACCTGAGCCGTTATGGAGGACAGCGCTGTCAGTAGCTTTCACTTTGATGGAGCCGTAATGTTGGCTCTCCCAGTCCAGGTCCTTTCATGTAGATAAAAGGCAATAAAGAGCTTAGAAACTGCCCTGGACAAGCACATGTTTAATATGCACAACTTGTGTGTGTGAGTGAAACTCCTCAGGCATTAAAGGTTTGCTGGATGTATGTTTACTGATTGGCGTCTGTAGTGCAGACAAGATTTTAAAGAGCCTGCGTGTGGACTAGGCTATAAAAAAGTGAATGGGTGTATGTTCTCAGGCCCTTGGACTACTAGACTGTGATCTAATCCTTCCTTAACATCTTAGCGGTAAGGATTTACCATTTTACTCAGATTATATACTTTGGAGACTTGTAACAAAACTTTCTGGGAAAAAAATCATAATGCAAAAAAAGGCCAAAATGTCTTTTGAGATTTAAAGAAATACTTCACCCAAAAAGAAAAACAAACATTATTCACTCAGCCTTTGCAATTCCGAACCCTTATTAATTTTTTCCCCTGTGGATAAATGTATTTATTTTTTAGATTAATCTGGTCACTTTTTTCAGTATAATGAGAGTGAATAAGGACTAAAAAAGCACAAAGGTGATCAAATAAAAACTTGGGCACTTTAGGGCAACTTTATTCCAAGTCCTTGGAAATATTAAAATAGCATGTTGTGGAGAAATGGCCAACATGTATGTCGTTATAAATTTAATTATTCCCAATTTCTTATTTTCTTTTCAATGCCTGTTTATTGCAATTGTACAGACAATGCAAATAACATTTTTGAATGAACTATATCTCTTTAAAACGTTTTGGGATGGCAAATTTGTGGATTATTGTTTTTTTTTGCAAAAAAGTTGTAAAGTCCAAAATCAATTCATTTGGCAAAAAAAATCCAAAGTCACTCTATTAAAAGTAAAAAACACAACACTAAAAATAGGATGAAGCAGCTACCATTCAATAAATCAAAACACAGAACATGAAAACTGTACATTATGACCTCTACATTAAGAAAGGGTTTATATTTATCAGTTTTGCGGGGCAACATATTTTTTCATAGTCCAAATGACTCCATGATTTTATCAGGTCTATGGGGAGCATTTATCAGACCATATTACAAAACACAGCAGCACTAGTACTTAAATAAACAGTGTGTCCAGAAGGTGGCGCTCCAGCCATCATGACGCCATTGTGTCTGTTCCTGGCGATCTCCCATCTCATGCCCTTTCACATAAGGTCTCTGTTGTGGAAAGGAGAATTTGCATGTGTGTGTGAGATCATGTCGTATTTTTTTACGCTGGTTTTCTTTTGATATAATTTTATGCTCTGGGTTTTGTGTTTGTCTCTCTGTGCGTCACTAAGGTTTGGCACATCAGACTGTGTTTCTTAAATAATACACTCATAAAATGACGAACAAACTCTCTGTCTCTCTGTTTCGCTCTTTTTGTCTTGTTGTTTCTTTGCGTAGATTTGTAATAAACTCAAAGGCACAAACCTCACTGTCTGCTTTTGCAGAATTGGACCCACAACAAACCCTGGCTAACGTCACACGCTCTGAAACGTGGGGTGTGCGGCCATTGCTGTGTCTAACAAGTGCTTGGCTAGTTAACAGTAATTACCCACATTCCTCGGTTTTTGCTGAGATTGCGGCCACACTGTCGCTCACTCTCACTATGCAGCTCACGGTGGGAAAACTTCGGCTTTCTGTGCGAGAGAGCGTTTGTGTCACAGTTTTGTGTGTGGTGGGACTGGGTTAGATCTGTTTTTTGGGCTGTGTTGGTGTATTGCTCTCACGGTGTCATAACCTCAAGTCAGTGTGGTATTTACTAACATACGTAACTCATAATGTATATTTTTCTAACGTGGTCACTTGCTGTATTTGCAGTTAAACTCCCTTTTGTTTTCCTTGACTTAATTTTAAGCCCTTTCTGAATGTGTGAAATTATCTTCTTTTCTTCTCTCCTCTCATTTATTATTACTGATCTAACAGCCTGCATGCATGAGCCACCTCGATGGAACAGCCTTCACCCATCAGGCCCTTCAGATCAGCGCTAATAAAGGAGAAAATTACATTCTCTGGCTTTCAGATTGTCCTTTTAAAATGCATTAGAAGTTTAAAGTGAAATATTTCTGTCTCAAGTCCTCGTGTGACCAAACAGGTTTAAAAATAATATTTTGATTTTATTGTTAAATGTTTGCTTTAGTCAGATCAATTTTGACTATTAAATATGATTGGGTTTATATTGTATCCATTTTCTTACATTTTCATACTTCGCAATGATGTCTCATGCCTAAAAGTTTATTGTAGGTGTATGTATGTCAGTTTTATTTATATACTGAAAATGTACATACATATTATGTTAGTTTTACAAACTAATGGTATGGCATATATAATAATAAAAAGGACTGCCATTTAAAAAAATATATATTTATTTTACTTGAAATAACACAACCATTTACAACAATGGACAAAATGTTCTCTTATTACAAAATTTCATAAATTAGTTAGCAATCTATACAAACAGAAAAACATAAAGTTATTTAAATAATATATGTAATATACTCTTTCTTATTTCTATCTGTATTACTTTATTATGATTATTATTTTTAATAATTTTATTTTGGATTTGCATTTATTTATTTATATAATGTGTTCTTAAATGGAATAATCTTTTGAACCAATTTTTATAGGTGTTTTATCGGTTTCAGCATAAATAGCACACCATGTCCCCTCTTTTCTTTTTAAATATGTGTGAATCTGATAAGAGTTTTCATGTTTCATCTACTGTGTTAGTGAAGTCAGTTACATTGTTAACATTGTCAGCATTAACATTTCTCACTCATAGCCGTAGCTTGGCTATCCTGATGGGACAGCAGATGCCCCTTCACAATAGAAAATCTGGGTTTTAGATTGACCAGAAACAAGATAACTCATGGAGAGGTGGGACCCCAGATATGTCCTAATGTAGATCAGCTTTCCCTGTGCTGTTTTTGGATGCTGTGAGCATGCTCATTAATATCTCTGCCCTCTGTTGGCCAGAGCAGGAGGGGGAGGAAGAGACTGCCTGATAGATAGGTGAGTGACAGAGGAATTAGCATAACAAGATCCTCGCTGGGAAGGCCAGGGACTGGGAGATGTGTGTGAAGGGGGTGGACGGTGTCTGTCCTGAGCTCCAGATGGAAACAGACCCATAGCAGCTGTCTAGCCGGGACTTTTATAGCACTGTGTGCATGCGTTTGTGTGTGTGTGTGTGTGTGTTTATGATGTTGAGTCTGACCAGGAAAGAATTATCAGATATAAAACAATTTAAAGACTTCAGATGATTAAGATTTTAAGATCTGCGCTTTAATGTCTATATTGTCTGAAGTGTATATGATTGCTGCACTAAGAAGTGAATGAAAAGCTATCCATCATTTTCCGGTGTCATCTGGTATGCACTTATGCCCCCTGTCGAGGAACTGTCATTCAAAACCCCCCTTCCCACTTTAAACAGTCACTGTGGCTCCCAAAAGTGTGTGTAAATGTGTGTACCCGTCATCCACAATATGAGTGTTGTTAAGCAGCTTTTAAGTCCTCAATTATGGATAATTTAAAAATGCTGATGATGGTGCTATTCAAGGAACACATGTGTAAAGAGCCGCTAATCAGCATCCTTATGAGCCGATATACTGATGGCTCCTGGCCTGGTGGATCATTGATTCCAGATCATTCTTCACTTGTTGTCCACACTCAAAAGGGACCATGCGGTTGCGTGGCGAGGATGGGGGTGACGATGGCGTTGATTAAAGTCCTACTTATCTGAATGATGAAGATAATATGTGCAAGACTCTCTTGTGACCGTGTGAAGGTTTGCATTTGTTTGTGTGTGGTGGCTCGTAAACTCTTTTGCCCCTGTGAACCTGTCAGTATGCCACATTAGGGCTGCTGGCGTAGAAACTATTAATCTGTGTAGTTCTCATGTGTGTGTGTTTTTATATATGCAGAAATGAGTGTATAACGTTTGCTTGGTGTTTTAATTTGTCTGAGAAAATATCTCATTTTGGTCGTAATTATAGGTTTAGCCACATGAAGCTAGTAAATATGTTTGTTCCTGTTACACTAGTAAGAACGTTCCCACTGCATCAAAAGCCAAAATAAGTTTCTTAAAGGCACAGTTCACCCAAAAATGGAACCTCTGCCATCATTTACTCACTCATAGTGTGTATGTCTTATTTTTCTTCTGGGAAACACAAAAGAAGATAATTTTGAAAAATATGTCAGTAGGGCTGTATGAATTAATTTAATTAAAATTGAAATTGTGATTAATAATTGTGATTAAATTGCTTTAGTGCGATTATCTAATTGCAAAGGTTGTGATTAGGGATGTTCATTTCGGTTATTTTTCCTAATCGATGCTCATTAACCGATTATTAACCGTTAACTGACAAGATTATTTTAAATTAGAACTGAATTAAATTTGAATAAGTGTCTGTGTCCCATTAAAAATACTAACATTTGTTTTCCGGGGATTAATTTTACATGCGCAAAAAGCAGCAGACAACAGAACATGAGGATTCACACGATCATATATCATATCACATCACTAGGGATGGGTATCGTTAAGGTTTTAACGGTATTACTACTCTTATCGATACTGCTTATCGATCCGGTACTTTAACGGTATTCTTATCGGTACTTTTTGTTATTTATATATATACATGCATATATACATACACATATATGTATGAAATATATATTTCTATGATAGATTAGCAGCTTAATTAACATGGCTTTATATTCTGAAATGTTAAATAAATATTTCAGTAAATAAATATAAAACATAAATTTGTAAATGCACCAGTGTGCAGGCATTTTTAGTGTTTTATATACATAAGATAGTGTAAAAACATGAACAAAGAAACAAAGTTAAATAAACTGACAAATATACCATTTGTCATACCATAAAACAAATGTACAAATGTAAAAGAACAAAAACACAGTGCTTTCATTTATCTATGATGGTCTACTAACATTAATGTTCAGGTAAATAATAGCTACAAAATAAATCTAAAAGTGATCAAATATAAATGAACACTGCATTTTCACTGTATATATTGATAGATTAATGCTTATTAAAGCTATTACTTTATTCAGATTAAGAGCTGTGAGTGATTTTCTCTGTTTTGTTCTTTGATTAACATTGAAGAAGCTCCAATCTGTCACTAAGACAAAATATTGACACACAATTTTCTCCCAACTGTTCTCGTTCACTTTAACGACGCGCCCGAAGCTCAGTGTACTTTACTTGTCTGTTTTGAGCGCGCCGCGCACACACACACACACACACGCGCGCGCAAACACACACCGCGCGCAAACACACACACACACACACACACACGCACACACTTCAGCCCGAGGAACAGTGTCTCTCGTGTGGATTGTACTTTCAACGTTTTATTATCAAACATGTCCAGCAATTTAGTAACAGTAAAGACGGCATTTTACAACAATCGACAGACGATTGATCTGATTCTGACGTTCAGTTTTGGTCAGGGAGGAACGAATGCGCGCTGCTGTGAAGAGAAGGAAGTTGTGCTAGAAGAAACACGGCTATAATCTTTAGAAGCTAAAAAAAACATTAAATAAACTCAGTTTAATATAACAGACACAGGCCTAAAGTGTAAGCATGTTTTAATGGTTAATTCTCTTCTATCATAAACAGGGCTTTCATGTTGCGCGTGCTGAACTCATCCACGTGAGCGATCTCGCTTCTGATTTGGGAATAGCAAAAATGCATCATAGACAAGAGTTTGAATATTATTGCATATAAAAACAGCTGGTGACTCTGGTGAGATAGAATTTGCAAGATAATGTGTATATATATAGCAATAATAAATGTATGTGTGTTTTCTTAATTTCTCCAGTACCGATAACAAGTATAACAGAACCGTTAACGTCAGAGCTTATCGATACTCCGGTCTTTTATAATTTAGCCCCGAGACCGATTAAATACCGGGTTTCGGTACCCATCCCTACACATCACGCACCTGCAGCACTTCTGCCAGTGGAGAAAAACAGCTAATATATATATAATGAATAAATAGGCCTATACGAGAAATATATTTTTACTTAAATATTATTTTAAGAAAATGAAAGAAAAACTATGCAAGTAGCCTAGTTTTCAGAGTTTCGGTTCATTTTTGTGCTGCGCGAAAGGAAACCAGATGGCAGAATGCGGCATCCTATTTTTTTAGGCTTATTTTACAAAAGCGCAAATATTTGTTTTTATTGTGAATGTACACAAATAAAAGCAAACCTTTTACAATTCCGATTATCTTCATGACTAAGAGGAGTAGATGCTTCCACTGTTAGAAGGGGGAAAAATCAAGTGATTGCTCCAGCGCCACATGGGCACACATTTAAGCATTCTACCTTGACAATTCAATTCAATTCAATTCAAGATTATTTGTATAGTGCTTTTTACAATACAATTGTTGCAAAGCAACTTCACAGGAAATTAAGTTTCTAAAATATATTTATATTGTAGAAGCTCAATATAATTAACTTATGGCAAAATGTGGTTAATTCAGTATAATCGCTGATGGTTGGCTTCCTCTGAGGTTGGCATCATCTCTTCTCAGGTGTTCTGGTCATCTCAGATCATTTAAGGGTTTGATCCAGACTGAAGCTTGTGTAATTCCTAGTTACCAAAGGATGTTAATCCCGTGGCAGAGCCAACAGAGAAACAAATAAAGACAATTAGCGTAGCAGTTGTTCCATCCAGGCAAAAATTATCTGTTCATCCCAAGCTAAAGCATAATAATGTGTGTTTGATCAGATATAACTACAGTACAAGATTATGAGATGCATTATATGAATGCTTGGCTAAAGAGATGTGTCTTTAATCTAGATTTAAACAGAGAGAGTGTGTCTGAACCTCGAACGTTATCAGGAAGGCTATTCCAAAGTTTAGGAGCCAGATATGAAAAAGTTCTACCTCCTTTAGTGGACTTTGCTATCCTAGGTACTACCAAGAGTCCAGAGTTGTGCGACTTTAGGGAGCGGGTTGGATTGTAGCGTGATATAAGACTAGTTAGGTACGCAGGAGCTAAACCATTTAGGGCCTATAGGCAAGTAATAATATTTAGTAACTGATACGGAACTTAATAGGTAGCCAGTGCATAGACTGTAAAATTGAAGTAATATGATCGTATTTTCTTGACTTGGTAAAGACTCTAGCCGCAGCATTTTGTACTATCTGTAGCTTGTTTACTGAAGATGCAGGACAACCACCTAGCAGTGCATTACAATAGTCCAGTCTAGAGTTCATGAATGCATGAACTAACTTTTCTGCATCAGAAACAGTTAACATGTTTCGTAGGTTGGAAATGTTTCTAAGATGGATGAATGCTGTTTTTTGTAACATGGGAAATATGATTTTCAAAAGATAGGTTGCTGTCTAATATAACATCCAGATTGTAATCCAAGAGATTCTGTGTACTGTTTTTAGGTCCAATAAGTAATATCTCTTTCTTATCTGAGTTTAAAAGGAGAAAATTATTGGTCATCCAATCTTTTAAATTTTTAACACACTCTGTTAGCTTTTGGAAGTATCATCTGGTCTTGTTGAGATATATAGTTGAGTATCATCAGCATAACAATGGATACTAATCCCGTATTTTCTAATAATGTAACCAAGGGGAAACATGTCCTCTACTATTATATTGAAAATAGCAGAGGACCTAGGACAGATCCTTGTGGTACTCTATACTTTACTGGTGATAATTGAGATGACTCCCCGTTTAAATAAACAAAGTGGTAGCGATCTGACAGGTAGGATCTAAACCATCTTAAAGTCTGCCCTTGAATACCTGTATAGTTTTGTAATCGATCTATGAGTATGTCATGATCTATAGTGTCGAACGCAGCACTAAGATCAAGTAAAACTAGCAATGAGATGCAGCCTTGGTCTGACGCAAGAAGCAAGTCATTTGTAATTTTAACAAGTGCAGTTTCTGTGCTATGGTGGGGCCTGAAACCTGACTGAAATTCTTCATAGATATCATTTTTTGCAAGAAGGAGCACAATTGAGGAGACACAACTTTTTCTAAAATGTTTGACATAAACGGAAGATTTAAAATTGGTCTGTAATTTGCCAGTTCACAAGGATCTGGTTTTGGTTTCTTAATAAGAGGCTTAATAACCGCCAGCTTAAATGGTTTTGTGACGTGACCTAAAGATAACAAGGAGTTAATAATATTGAGGAGCGGTTCTTCTGCTACAGGTAACAACTCTTTCAATAGTTTAGTGGGTACAGGATCTAATAAACATGTTTTTGGTTTAGATGCAGTGATTAGTTTATTTAGCTCATCCTGTCCTATAGTTGTAAAGCACTGCAGTTTTTCTTTGGGTGCAATGAATGAAGCTGAAGTACTAGACGCTGTAGAATCTACATTTGTTATTGTATTTCTGATATCTATTTTTTTCAATAAAGAAAATCATAAAGTCATTACTATTAAACTGTGAGGGAATATTTAGATATGGTTACATCTGTTTATTTGTTAATCTAGCCACTGTGCTAAGTAAAAACTTTGGATTGTTTTGGTTATTATCCATGAATTTGCGGATATGCTCGGTGTTGGCAGCTTTTAGAGCCTGTCTATAGCTGGACATACTGTTTTTCCACGCAATTCTAAAGACTTCCAAGTTATTTTTCTCCAATTGCGCTCAAGATTACGAGTTTCTTTCTTGAGAGAATGGGTATAACTGTTGTACCATGGCGCAGCTCGTTTTTCTCTAACCTTTTTTAATTTGATGGGGGCAACCGTTTCTAACGTATTAGAGAAGATAGTTCCCATGTTGCTAGTAATTTTGTCTAGTTCATCTGTATTTATGGGCACACAGAGCAGTTGAGATAAATCCGGCAGGTTATTGGTGAAATCTGTCTTTAGTGGCTGGAACAATAGTTCTGCCTGGACGATAACGCGGAGCCATATAGTTAATATCAGTAATATGCAGCATGCACGATACAAGGAAACAGATACAAGTAACATCATCACTTTGACGTACGATATCTGTATCAGTAAGATCAATTCCATGCGATATAATAGTTTTAATTTTGTTTAATTGTTTTGTTTTTGTGTATTTACCAGGAGTTTTTTTTATCTAATTTTAAATCGCAATCTTAAAATCACAATTAATGGTAGAATATTTTTATCAAAATTATGACCGTTAGGTTTTCCCCTAGATTGTGAAGATTTATGTGTCTGTTTTTGTTTGTTTTTTGTAAAGTGTTGTTTTAGACCCCATTGACTTTCATTGGATAAACACATATTTAAAATATCTTCCTTTGTGTTTCACAGAAGAAAGAAAGTCATACAGTTTTGGAACAACATGAGGGCAAGTAAATTGTGAAAGAATTTTCATTTTTAGGTGAATTCTGTACATTTTCTGTGTAGCATGAGAAAAACTAAATTGGCTCATCAAAACTCCTGAGTTTAAGGAGTGTAGGTGAAGACGGTATGCATTTACTGGCTTGGTTATCCAATATGGCCAAATATAGTTTTGATCGTAAACCAAATGAATCATTGACATCCTCTGATATAGTGTCTATTTTATCGAGGTTTATCTAATGTTTTTACAGCAGTGTTTCTGGTATTGGAAACACAATAAGAACGGTTCCTAGAATGTTCTCTCGAGATCTCTTTAATGCCCTGCCAGCGCAGTCGTTTAGAGAGACAATCGCTTTCAAATCCCTATTGTCTGTTTGCGATCAATGTTGGTCTTTTTACAGTCAAAAATAAAGTTATTGATCTGCTCAGGAGGATAGCTGATAGATCGCAAAAAAGAACAAGTGAGTTTGTGTATGCGTCTGATGGGGAGGGCTGAAAAAAGAACTGATTTAGTCATTTAGAATCTTTATTACTGTCAGCAGTTCTAGAGGCTTTGTAGATAGACGACAAGAGGTTTGTATGGGGTCCACACAATAAAGGATCAGAGATCTACATGCTTGATGAGGTGGTTTAAGCTCCACCGTCTCGCTTTGCCTGGGAAAAGAGGCTCATATCCACAAATGTAGTGTAATGTAACTTTGCCACTAATTAAACGTTTCGGTGTTTTAAAAGCGCTTACAGCCTTAAGTGGCTTTTTCTTTGAGTGTTTAAGATGCTGGAAAGAGAGTTTGTGGTACCTGACACCACAACCAACTGCGTACATCTCCGTCAGAGTTCACGTCCATGTGGGTTTCTTCATTATATATTTGCTGTTATAGATTTAGTCTTTTAATCTAATGTAGATTTGATTTTGTGCGAAAATTGTGTAAATGGAGTGGGTCTAGATTAGATTAGATAAGATTAGTCCTAATGAGATGTGTGGGATCATCAGATGTTTTTGCAATAATAACCAACTTTTATAGCTCTTATTAAATGATTGAATAAATACACAAATACAAACCAAAATATAGATTTCAGTTGACATTATTTTATTTTTTCTCAATATGAAAGCTAACATTGCCTGATACAAATACATAGTTTCATTTACATAGTTAAGACGACACAAAAAAAATTGGTCCCAGAATGCTGCAGTTGACCAATTAGAATCATTTTTTGATTTTTGTATGTTTTATGCTTTGATCCCGGTCTGCATTTTCATATTGCTCTTGCATTAACTTTCCATGCATTACTATTATTAGCATTGTAAATGTGTTAAAGCGTTACTCCACCCCAAAATGAAAATGTTGTCTTTAATGACTTACCCCCATATCGTTCCAAACCCGTAAAAGCTTTGATCGTCTTCGGAACTCAATTTATGATACTTTGAATGAAAACCGGGAGGTTTGTGACTGTCCCATTGACTGCTAAGTAAATAACACTGTCATGGCCCAGAACGGTATGAAAGACATCATAGACAAATTGTTGAATAAATTAGTTATTTTTGTTTTCTTTGCAAACAAAAAGTATTCTCGTAGCTTCATAACTTTACGGTTGAACTACTGATGGCAGATGGAATATTCTGGCGATGTCTTTCATACCTTTCATTATTAATGATTAATAACCATGATTGATGACAACATTTTAATTTTGGGATGAAGTAACCCTTTAATGTGATGTCTTCATTAAATGTGATAAACCAGTTTAATTTAAAAAGTGTGCAAATTTTTATGTAAAACTGCATATTAATGCTTGTTATAGATAAACAAAACAAACAAGCACATACACGTTTATTCTTTGAGATGCTATGTAGCATAAGGGAAATGACAAACACGCTGAGCTAATGAGAGAATTATTGATGACGGATAAGTGCGGCTAAAATCAATACAGGGGAAGACATAAAGTCTCTCTTTTCCTGTCTCTCTCACTCTCTTTCTTTATCTCCATTTCACTCGATCTATCTTGCATCAGCTCCTTTCTCTTGGTCTTTAATAATTAACTTCAGCATTATTAGCTTCTCAATATAAACAGCCTATTCATTAGTGTTGACACACAAATAGACCACTCAACTCAAAGCACATGCCTTTTTTCTAGCTAATATTGTATTCAGCGTGTAATATAAATTGGATTGTGTTTGTGTGTTTATTTATGAGATGGTTTTAGTCTTTAAAAAATCTGACAATTTTATTGATTTAATTGCATTCTAATCGGGCAAATCCCTGGACACACATAACTATGTCTGCAGCATTAAAAGCACCCCTCCCATGTAGAACATGGCACGCTTTAACGTGATTGGCTACGCCTGGTCCTTTAAGGCGTGGCGCTTAATTGAACATGATAAAGTGTGTTAATTACCCCTTAGAGCTGTCACTCATACCCCAGGGGCGTGTTCACTTAGGGGAGGAGTGTCGCTTTAAAGGCACAGCTGTCACGCAAGTCTGTGTGTTTGTGGGGAGGAGGACAATGGGTCCTTGTCCTTAGAGAGTTGTGAAGGATGATTTGGACAATCGGCTTTTAAAGGCAAACACTCAAATGTTGTCCCGCTGGTGCCAGACAGCTTATTAACACCCTACTCTGCCCCAACATACACACACACACACACACACACACACACACACAATGTTGACTAAATCCTGACCTGTTAAGTTAAATTAGAAGGTTACATTTAATTTTCTATAATGATCCTCAGCTGGTTAGTAATTGTAGAGAGGAAATTATGATAACATAATAAAAAAACTTTGGATCTTTGAACATGTAATATGCTCGTAATATTGTTTTGTTGTTGCAGTTATTGTTGTGCCATGTTGACATTTGCCATAATATACTTTGAACTACTTTGAGTAAGATGTAAATACCATAAACTAATATGGTTATAGATATTTTATTTTATTTTTTAGTACATTGACATAATCTTGATGCCATCATTAGAATTATACCACCACTGCATTTACAAATATACTCATATATACTATATATGAAAACTGACATTTAGTGATTTTGAGCACATTTGCAATGATTTTTAGTCATGATTGTGTTCTGTTCAGGTGTTGGTGCAGCCAGTCTGGCTAAACTCACCTTCATGGTGGGTGGAGTCGAGGAGGAATTTAATGCTGTCCAGGAGCTGCTCACCTGTATGGGAGCAAATGTAGTGTACTGTGGCCAAGTGGGAAGTGGACAGGTAAATACACACAAACATGAATCTCCTTTAGCCTGTAATCAATAAAAATTGTAGTAAAGAGATGGTGTCGTCAATGGAACTTCAAAACCCCCTTTCACACAGAGATTCTGGAATTTTTTTAAATAATTTGTCCCAGGATCGTCTGAGTTTGGTTCATTCACACTGCTACTGAGTTTCTGGAATCTGTGCATGCATTCACACACATCCTCTAAAGATCAGTTAGGGCTAGAAGGGATACAGCTACGGCCACCAGAGCTTATTTGGCATGCGCACATCATTATTGCATTTTTGACACACTGAACAACAATAATTACTGTATTTGCATTATTGTAAGGCAGGGGTCTGCAGAGTTTAGCTCCAACTTGCCTCAACTCACCTGCCTGCAAGTTTTAAGTATAGTAAGACCTTGAATAGCTGGTTAATTAGGGTTGGAGCTAAACTCTGCAGGACACCGGCCCTCCAGGACCGAGTCTGGTAGTCCCTATTGTAAAGGATAGGTTTAGGGCTGGGGTAGGTGTAGACATTAATAAAACAGAATTTGATAGGTAGCAAATTTACTTTTAATTTATTTTAATACATTTATTTTCTGGCCATAGCGGTATCCCTTCTAGCCACAACTGTAAAGATCCCTTAAACACATGTTAGTTAGTCAAGTCACCGTTATTTTTTTACTATGCAGATTGGGTCAAAGCAGCTTTACAGTATTAAAAAGGGAAATAGTGTGCCGTTCTCCTCTGGCCAAACGAGACCAGCAGTTTAATTCTAGGTTGCAACAAAGTCAGATTGTGCAGAGAACATCACATCCCGTTACATCAGGATGTCAGGACCGTTCCCCTAAGCTGGAGAACTATCTCAGCTTCAGCGCGGGTAGTGAGGAGCTCCCTTGTCTCTGCTTCTTTGCAGTTTGCAGAGATTTTTTTTTTTTGTGAACGTTGAACCCGGTCAAAGAATCACATGTCGTTGTGATGATGCATGCATCCTCCCTACGACACACTCTTCACGGCATTGGTTCTTCCTTTTGTTCACACAGGGCTAAATCCAGGACTGATCCCAGCAATGTTACTAGGTCCCTATAACGGGACGTGTTTGCGTTCACACAGAAGACACATTTTTCTGGGATCAACACTGTGTGAAAGGGGTTAAAGACTAACCTTAACTTTTTTTGCAATCATACCATATTCTAAAATGACCAAGATGGTCAGTTTTTTTCAGTATGATCTGTTATAACACATTGATAGATATTGTTGTCTGTTAATGGGCTCATATTTGTACCATATGATTTTCAAATTTTCTGTCATATTTCCATTTTTCAGGTCAATTTTATCACCCTTTGACCCTTTGAAACAATTCATGCTGAAATGGGCCACACAATCTGTTAAGATCTTTTTAAAATGATCAAAGAGCTCTTTAAAAGTTAACTTTTGCAGTGCATTTTAAACGCTGCAAAACTTTTCCTCATTATGCTTTTATATTATTAGTTTTAATGCCATTTTAAAAATAAAAGCATCTGTTCTGTGTGAAGTGTCTGAAGTGCCTTTGACACTAGTAGGTGACAGCTAGTGTTTTTGACATGTAGATGGAATGTGTAGATGTGCTCATCTGTTAAAGTTGCTATAGCTTTATTACCATAAATGCTCATTTTTAACCCACTAAGTTCTGAAAGTTACAGTGTGTATTTATAGTATCCTAAAAAGATTTGATTATTCTTGATATGACCTATTTAAGGAACACAATAAGCACTATTTGGTGCATAACAAATTCCTTATGTACTGTCGATAAAAGGTTACTAAAAAGTATTTAAATTAAATTACTTCTGTGGCTGAACTGATGTTTTGCAATTTTCTCTTTCAGGCAGCGAAAATCTGCAACAACATGCTGTTAGCAATTGGCATGATTGGTACAGCAGAGACCATGAACCTTGGAATTAGGTGTGTGTGTGTGTGTGTGTGTGTGTGTGTGTGTGTGTGTGTGTGTGTGTGTGTGTGTGTGTGTGTGTGTGTGTGTGTGTGTGTGTGTGTGTGTGTGTGTGTGTGTGTGTGTGTGTGGGCATGTTTATGTGGTTTATGAGGACACAAATTTGTATAATGACATGGGTATGACATAGGTATTACAAGGAGAAGGTGATTTTCAGTGTCCCCATAATTTTAAACGCTTATAAATCATACAGAGTGAGTTTTTTTGAGGGAAAATAGAAATGCACCGTCTCCTGTGAGGGATAAGTTTAGGTGTAGGGCAATAGCACATACAGCTTGTACAGTATAAAAACCATTACGCCTATGGAAAGTCCCCATAAACCATAAAAACCAACGTGTGTGTGTGTGTGTGTGTGTGTGTGTGTGAGAATGAGGTTGCTCTCTAGCTCAAAATGAGTATAAAAAATAAGGTTCACTCCACCTCTTATCCCCTTATTGTTTGTTTGCTCAAAAATACATATATTTTTTAATTTTGACCTTCTGTCTGGAATGCTTTGTTTTAGTGCCGTGGCTATCAACCCCTTTTTATAGTCTCGAGCAAGAGACTTTACGACATTCACATTACATGATTTGACTGTTTTTAAAGGGTGACAGCGCCGCATTACAATAAATTATCATTCATGTTTTCATAGCCACTGGCCAAATTCCAAAACGAAACTAAAATGAAATCATCTTTGAGAGCAAGGGGGCCCTACGCAGCATGCATGTTCTGCGTATAGGGAGGATCGGCTCTGGATAGACACTATTGCGTGTGTTGTAACTGATCATACGCGTTTTTCTTTTTCTTTTAGATAAAAGGAGTTAGTTCTTATTTCATTGTGTTTTAAAAAACATATTGTGAAAATATGTAGACAATATCTTCTCTCTTCTTTTTATACAGTATATATATATATATATACTCATTTACGCTGAGCACTGTATATATATGTGTATATGTGTATATATATATATATGTATATGTGTGTATATATATATATATATATATATATACATATTTCGGTTCATACTTAAATTTGTACAACTTTCATTGTGTTTGGTACAATATATTGGGCCTAAAACTTAAAGAGATTTTTTTATATATATATATATATATATATGACATGTATTTATAAGGTTATACATAGATGTGTGTATTCATTTATTCTTCATTAATTAAGCTCATATTAATTGGAGCTTACAAGTTTTCCTGCCCTTTTGCCAAAATTGAAAACATCTACATTTTAAACGATTCAATTGAATTCAATTTCACAAATATATATATATATATATATATATATATATATATATATATATATATACAATTGAGATTTATACATCACCTGAAATCTGAATAACTAAGCTTTCCATTGATGTATGGTTGTTAGAATCGACAATATTTGGCTGAGAAACAACTATTTGAAAATCTGGAATCTGAGGGTGCAAAACATCTAAATACTGAGAAAATCGCCTTTTAAAGTTGTCCAAATGAAGTTCTTAGCAATGCATATTACTATATATTACTTTTAATATATTTACGGTAGGAAGTTTACTTTCTTTACCTAATATGCTAATGATTTTTTCATACAATGTATTTTTAGCTATTGCTACAAATATACCCCCAGCTTAATTAATACTGGTTTTGTGGTCCATGGTCACACACATTCACACACATACACACACACACATACATATATATATATATATATATATATATATATATATACATATATATCTTATGCACTTCACTTATGCTGTCTACTCTTTAAAGGAACAGTCCACTTAATTGAAATATTTGAATTTTATTAGACAATTAGCATCTCGCACAAAAATGACCAAAGAGATTCAATATTTTTCCTATTTAAAGCTTGACACTTCTGTAGTTACATCGTGTACTAAAACCGACGGAAAATGAAAAGTTGAGATTTTATTATAGAGGCTGTAGCATCTATAGCAACAAAAGTGGCCAAAATGAAAGATTAAGTGGATATATGAATGAAACGTTTGGTCAATTGCTATTAAACAAGGATATGATCTTCCTGTAAGTGTAACAGCAGCAATTACCAGGCCTTTGGCTCCCTTTGCAAGCATTTGTAATAACATGTAATGTACATAAATAATTTATTTTGTATTAGCCTACATTATGTATTTTAACAGTGTTATTTGATGAAATCATATAATTATTAATCAACCAATAATTATTGCCTTATTGTTTTTATTATAATGCATTTTAAGTCATTGTAAAGGCTATTGTTGGCTTAGGTCTGTTTTTATAACCACAAAAATTATTATCTTAACACTTCTTTATAAATTATTATATGAAGTAACAAAACTGTGGTTAATTTGCTGTTACCATGGCTACAAGAACCATGATTTTTGGTTTTATTTGTGTTAAAACCTTGGCTAATTTTCGTAAGAGAACATAGAAAGTCAGAGAAAATATTATATGCGTTGTTGGGGGCTAAATTATTACCGACATTAAAACACGTTATTAACATCAACAACCAAAAAAAAGTTTCACAGGATTATGAAGTGAAGCACGGGCTTCACTTTTTTTGCTTTTTTTTTGCTGATGTCTTTTCACGGGCATAGTTGTCTATCAATTATGATCATTTGCATTCAGCCGCAAATAGGTGCGAGTTTTTGTTTTTGTTTGTTTGTCGAAAAGTCACAACTTTTCATTTTCCGTCGGTTTTAGTACACGATTTAACTACAGAAGAGTCAAGCTTTAAATAGGAAAACATTTTGAGCAAGATGCTAATGGTCTAGGTAAACTCTAGAGTTGTAAATGAGCCTATTTCCAAAAAGTGGACTGTTCCTTTAAGACCAGCAGCTTCAACCGAGAATGAGCCCTTTTTATTTTTTTTTATTGATGCAACATACACACGATTGAGAGGCTTTGAAAGTTCATCCACCACGCAAGCACCCTCACACACACAGCCTGTGTACAGATGTTTAAAAAGATAATTGTCATTTGGTATTAAACTCGTTTGTTGCCTCTTAAAGACATTAATAAAGTTGTGGCCCATGTGTGTTTGCTTATAAGACTATGTGTTTATAATCTTGAGAGCACCAGGGTTTGATGAAGATGAAATGAGAACAAGAAGCATAGTGTATAAACATAAGTCTTTAACAAAATGATCAAACATCAAACGCCTCTAGTTTATTTCCTCCTTTCCTTTTTCTTTAACTGTAATTCACTCATCCTGTTAAGCTAGATGCTCACATCTGTTTTCCTTTCCCTCGCTGCTGTGGTATTAACCTGCACACACTTCACACTCGATTTCATCAGCAACATTTTCACAAGAATCCTTTGAAAGTGTCTTTCATGTAAATTTGATGTGTAAATGGTTTGGATAATATCCATAGAAGCAGAATGAACTCTATACAAAATTATGTTTACCATTTTAACAGTGAAGGTGCCTCCCCTTCATGCATACACACTCGTTTCTTGTGCCGAGAGAGTGATTTGTGTTGTAGCAGAGAAGCCAGGTTGCAGTAGAGCCAGTAACCTTTTTAGTCACTGACCCAGAACGTGTGTGTGTGTGTGTGTGTGTGTGTGTGTGTGTGTGTGTGTGTGTGTGTGTGTGTGTGTGTGTGTGTGTGTGTGTGTGTGTGTGTGTGTGTGTGTGTGTGTGTGTGTGTGAGTGTGTGAGTGAGCTGGGGGAAGGAGGGGACGATGTTGAACATATGTCACCGGTTGTCCCCAAGAGACACAGACATAAAGGGGGAAAGTGAGAGAACCAGAGATTGATACAGGGTCAGTCAGTGGGCTGTTTACAGACATTAAACCCCCCAAAAACAACTGTCAAATGACAGCACTGCTCACAAACACACATTATTGAGAATACATTTCCAAAGCAGTCTGTAAAAACAGACAGTGTGGGACAGATGGATGGAATAATAGAAAGGAGAAAGAAATAGACTTTTTATGCACAGCTGTTTGTCCTTGTCTCTTAATTATTGCATAGACTTATTGGTGCTTGTGAGCGTGTATATGAAGGCGCGGCCCCCTGAATGAGAGACAGGTGGAGTTACTGTATAACTGCCCTTAAACACTCATCATAGTTTAATAGACATAAGAAAGCTAAAAAGCGCACTTTACTGTCTCACCACCGCTGCCGCTCCGGCGTGAGTACGCACGCACACGCTTGTGTGTCGAGGCGCTCTTGATGTGGGCATATTTATGTTCTAGTTAAAGTAAGAGATGGCAGCTCTTTGCCCAGTTACACATCAATCTGCAGATTTTCCTCTTTTTTTCTCCTCTTTTCCTCGTCTTCCTTTTGTTTCAAAATGGCTTTTTGTCAACTGCCACCTAATTTTTTAATTTTTTATTTTGTCTCCGCAAATAGAGATGGTTGATATTGTTTTGTTTTTATTATTAGTGGTGTTTGTGTCAGTATAATGTGACTCTATTTTGCTCTAGCTATTCATTTATTCTAATATACAGGAAAAATGCTAATCATAAATAAAATGCCATTTAATTATTTTTTGTACTTTAAGCATTGTTTTAGTTTCATAGTAAGTTTACAAATTATTTTGATAAGTTTTATGGGCATGGAATCAGAAATGTCAGGGTGAGACAAATGTCCTGAAATCATGATAAAAAGAAAGTAATTGACTACTCTCCTGATAAAACAGTTTGACAATTTCTGATTTAGTAGAAAAAAATGAACAGAAATATTATTATTTGTAAAGTTCTTGTGTTTTCAGATAGTTTGACCTGTTTGTCAAAAGCCAAGTCAAGTTCAGATTTAAAAACGTCATGTGTAGTGACTCCCCAAAAACGTATGTAATATAATTATGTAATACAATAAATATTACCAATTAAGTAAAATGAATATATTCAAAACTGGGCCCCACTTTATATTAGTTGGCCTTAACTAGTACTTACTCTTAACATGTAAATTAATTATTTGATACAATGCACTTATTGTGTACAAACATGTTTTTACATTGTACTTATATTTTTTTAAATCCCTGCATGTAATTACATCTGTAATGAATTTCTGTAATTAAGTTGGCTTGTGAAAGCCAACTTACTGAAATCCTATTTAAACTTCTTATTATTCTTCTGAGACTAAATTTGCAATTCTATCTCCTCCTAGAGATTTAACTCTACAGACTCCAAACTCAGCCCAGGTCTTCAGACTGTTCTGACTCGCGTTGCTATATCTTTTCTAACTGATCAGACTTATGATTTTCATAAAACTGAAAATTAAAAATCATAAAAATCCCATAGACTTACACTGACGGAATGTTCAGATGAGCCAAGACTTTTCAAACTCCAACTGTCAAAATTCAAATCTAAACAGACCTAAGCCATTAGACTCAATCAGACTTCCCTTCTATGTACTATTTCTATCAAATTCAAACTAATTTAAGCTTCCACTCTATCTAATACTATTTCTAATCTATCTAAATCATGCTAGCAACATGCCAATCATGCTTGAAACATGCTAGCAACATGCTATCAACATGCTAGCAAAATGCTAATCATGCTAGCAACATGCTAATCATGCTAGCAACATGCTAATAATGTTAAAATCATGCTAGCAACATGCTAGCAACATGCTAATCATGCTAGCAACATGTTAACAACATGTTAATCATGGTAAAATCATGTTAGCAACATGCCAATCATGCTAGCAACATGCTAGCAACATGCTAATCATGCTAAAATCATGCTAGCAACATGCTATCAACATGCTAATGAATAAAAGGTCAGACTTTCTCAAGCCAACTTCAAAGTTTGTTCACAAACTTTTTCATCTAGTTACATTTATAATTACACTGTCCATCTCTTACACCTTAATCCACCCTTAAACCTACCCATACCACCAAAGCTTACCCATATCTCACCTCAATAGCAGCAAAATGTTTTTCAATACAATATGAACATAAGTACATTGTTCTTATTTTTTGAAGTAAGTACATAGTAGCCAATTAATATAAAGTGGGATACAAAAGTGTTTTATAATGTATTATTTTTTTATATATATTTAATATATACAGATATTCATTATTTTCAAAGTGTAAGGAACGTATGCTGTCATATTTTACTTCATGGCTTTAATACATTACATTTGTAGAAATAGTTGTAGTGATTAAAATGAGTGATTAGATCAAAACTTTTCTTCAATTATATGAAAATTAAAAAAAAACATTTGAAAATGAAATGAATGGGTTTTTCTACAATACTAAATGAATAAAAAGTCACAATTTTATTAATGTCTTTACGAGGCAACAAATATCAAAGTTTATTCCTATATTTCATTTGAAGATTTGAAGGTGAGCTCTTTTGACAAAAAAACTAAACAAAACCATACACTTATCATCACGGCAGCAGCTTTCTTCAGACAATGTCATGATCTTATTTATGTTGTGTTGCTCATCTTGTCGGTTTTGTTCTATTATACTGTGTTATTTGGGCGCATAATGGTTTGTAAAGCAGCAAGGCCCATTTCACTCAGATCTACTTTAAATGCAGGACTGAAATCACCCTGGTTTCTCTTTTAGGGGGACAGATTGGTGGGGGTGAGTTAATAAGACAGCTGCTTGTGTCAAGAGTTTTATTACCTCCTACATTTGTGTGGGGGACAACAAACGGGAGAGTGGAAAATGATGAACTGCAGCTCCTGTTAAATATCAATACTGTATTATCCAGGCCTGCTTTCCTCTTAGAGATGATCTGCTCCTGAGCCTAAAGGTCAGCTCTTTTGACCTCTGTCTCTTTGATCAGACTGGGTTTGGATCCGAAGCTGCTGGCGAAGATTCTGAACATGAGTTCAGGACGATGTTGGTCTAGTGACAAATATAACCCCGTCCCAGGTGTCATGGAAGGAGTGCCCTCATCAAATAACTATCAGGGAGGCTTTGGCACAAAACTAATGGCTAAAGTAAGTGGAAGCATTTTTATTTTGATCATATTTATTTATTTGTTGTCACAGTCTAAATGAATTTAAGGCGAAAATGTAAAAAAAAAAAAACGTTGTGTTCTCAGGATCTTGGTTTTGCTCAAGATACGGCGACCAGTACCCGGACCCCAATTCCTCTTGGTTCTTTGGCACACCAGATCTACCATGCGATGTGCGCTCGTGGCTACTCTAACAAAGACTTTTCCTCTGTCTTCCAGTTTTTACGAGAGGAGGGGTTGTAGTAGGTCCATTGGAAGTGATCCAGATTCTGTGTGAGAAACTGACATTATGACTGGCTGATTTAGTATTGATATGCATGTGTTGAAGCTTATGAGTGTAGCATTGAGTGTCCGAAGCCTCTCTCAGGTTGTTGCCTGATTTTGATATTCAAAACTTCGCAGAGTTTTTTTAACCATGACCGGTTCAAACTGTTACACACTCAAGCTTGCTTACTTCACACAGTTACCTGCAAATGTTTACAGTCATTTTTTTCCTCTTTGAGCCAGTAATGTGAGCCAGTTCTGAGCCAATATTGACTTTAGGACCTGATCAGATGCTGCTAGAAATGTTTATGGATCCAAATGTCATACCTCATCTGTTTCAGTTGTGCTTAAACTGAATTGAAACTGTGAAAAATTGTACAAAGACGTAGTAGGTCCCTTGTTTTTCTAGAATAGTTACATTAAAAGAATAGTTCTAGAAATAAAATAAAAATGCTGAACATGTACTATTCTTCAGGCCATCCAAGATACACATGAGTTTGTTTTAGCATGGTAACAGATTTGGGGAAATTTAGCTTTACATCACTTGCTCACCAGTGGATCCTCTGCAGTGAATGGGTGCCGTCAGAATGAAGCTGATAAAAACATCACAGTAATACACAAGTAATTCACACAACTTCAGTCCATCAATTAATATCTTGTGAAGTAAAAAGCTGCGTGTTTGAAACCAATCCATCCAGTTTGAAACAAACAAATCCATCGATCCATTAAGAGGTTTTAACTTCAAACCACTGCTCCCAGCTAAAAATAAAGAGTCCTCTGTTCATAATTTAGCTTTTTCCGTTGAAAAAGTCATTTTATCAGAATCAAGAGAGAAATATGCACAGATCGAAGACTTTTTCACCGGAGGAAGCATTATGGATTGTGAAAGTTAAAACTCCTTAATAATGGATTTGTTTATTTAAACAGCTTGTCAATAACTGATCGACTGGAGTCGTGTGGATTATTTGTGGATTATTGTGGTGTTTTTATTAGCTGTTTGGACTGACGACACCCGTTCACTGCAGTGGATCCATTGGTTAGCAAGTGATGTAATGCTACATTTTCCAATATAAAATTCCAATATAAAAACAAACTCAACTTGGATAGCCTGAGTGTAAATTTCAAGCCAATTTTATTTTTGGGTGAACTATTCCATTAAAACTGACCTCTGTGTTACACTAAATAGTTTATATACTGACGTCTCTGTCTTTTGTTTTTTATTCTGACCATAATTTCTCTCGTTCTTTGTTTCTTTTCCTCTAAAAGGCTTTAAGTCATCCTGGTGTTTATGTACATATGTATATTTGTATTGGTGCTGTATTGACAATGAGCAATTGACAATTGTCTCTACTTTATAGAGTTCCTGTTGAGACACACACTAGGAAGAGACCGATGCCATATGTGTGCTAGACACATACACTCGCCCCTGGTTCAAGAATCATGGTGTGTCTTCTAGACAAAAAATGTATTGTTCATATTATATCCTCAATAAAGTTATTAACTGTCATCTCTCTAAGGCAAAGTGTATAATATCTGCATCACCAATCAAATTTTAAACCTCTGCTTTTGGTCTGAAAAAGATAGTCCCGCCCATTTGGTTGGTCAGGATGCTCAAACAAAAAGATCAAAGTTGTGATAGCTGCAATATTTATAGGCTGTTTTTCAGGGAAATCAACCTAGAAATGGCGTCTGTTTGTTTGTCAATTAATCTGATACTATTTTAGCATTCAAGCATTACCTCTCTGATGTAATGCTATAACTTTCTCCAATATTCATATGAAAGTTTAATAAGGCTGAGTTTGCGTTTGATGTCGGTTTAACTGAAGGGCTGTTGTGTTTGGGCTGGGTAAGGTAAGGACAAGGGATTTGATGATATCGCCTTAAGGTTAGCATACATTAGCTATAACAAGAAAATCAAGGCGAATTGACAGGCACACATGTAAGAAATACAACTTCTAACTTCGGACTTTTAATGCTGAAACGAATGAGTCCCTTCACTGCCCTCTCACTTCCTGTCCTGATGTTGGTCCTCCGGTGTCTGCGGTCTGCCTGATTTTTTTCCCATTGTTCTGTCCACTTGCTCACACGCAGTCATGCTCTACAAATGATGCCCTTATTTCCATCATCACAATCAGAAATCCAACAAAACAAGGCATCACCCGTGGGCTCTTTCCTTTAATGGTGTTTTTGGTCTTTCGTTCGTGTGTTTTTAATATTCCGGCAGTGCTGTTTGTGTCTGCAGACAGCCTCAGACAGGCCAACCCAGTCTGAACTAGCGCAGAGGTCGTTAAAACCGCTCTTATCCTCAACATTTAATTGTAGGACTTAATTTTATGACCAATGCTCGTGATGTGCAGTTATGTGGCTGTAGCCTCAGACAGTCCTACACACTATAAGTGCACTAATTGTTTAACTGAGACTATCTGTTGTTAACTCGGAGCTTAAAGACTAAGCGTGCTTTAAAGTGAAAATGCAGGCATTATAGCTGTTTTAAAAAGATGATGTATTGATTTAGTTTACATAGAGTTATAAGAGGAATAGATATCTGGTTTGCATGATCTAATTATAGAGCACCGAGTTCATAGTCCATACCATATTTCCTTGAACTTATCAGTAATGTGCAAACATCTAGTCCATGCTGTTGGGACGTTCTGTACAAATTCAAATGTAGTTAAACTACCAATTAAAAGTTTGGGGTTGGTAAGTCTCACCCACCAAAAATACAATAAAAACTAATATTGTGAAATATTATTCCAATTTAAAATAACCTTTTTTTTATATATTTTTATAAATAGAATTTATTCCTGTGATGGCCAAGCTGAATTCCCAGCAATTATTATCCCAGTCTGCAGTGTCACATGATCCTTCAGAAAACATGTTAAATGCTGGTTTACTGCTCAAGAAACATTTCTTATTATCAATGTTGAAAACTGTTTGTGCTGATTCGTATTTTTATGAAAACTGACACATTTTTCTTCAGGATTCTTTAATATGTAGTAAGCTCTTTCTCTTTCTAAGCTCTTTTTTTCCATATATATATATATATATATATTTCTATATAAATAAAGGTGACTTGACTCGACTCAGTAATTCATGTAATTCAGAATTACTTTCAGACAAAAATAGTTGACTCAAACTTTTGAAAGGTAGTGGGTCATCTACTTTAAACCCATCAGAAATCCTCTGATAGTTTCAAACAGAGCCGTCTACCTTTTATCTTATAGCCAAGAGGTTTTATAGTTTTTACTTCTATAAACCAAAACTGGGAATGAGGCCTTTGGGAAGTAGCAACAGTCATAGGGACGTGCCATGAATGGATGTCATTAGCCGCCCAGACGATGTGCTGTCCAGTCTGACCTCGGTGAAAATCTACAACTTTTGAGCATCAACCATGTTGAGTGTGATTCATATTTGGGTTTTAATTTGTCCTCGTTTACAAGGGGAATGCTGGGTGCTGCGGTTTTCTCATTAACAGGACATGAAAGGAGCTGTAAAGAGAGCAGCGGTGAAACCGGCCCACACTGACGTCTGTGCGTTCACACATAGACAAGTACTCTTTAGACGGGCCTGGTCTCACATCCACTGCAGAGGTCATAACTATCTTAAGCATCTCAACACAACCAGCCAATCAAGATGTCATCCTGTCATTTTAGACATGCAAACGTAAAAGATCTGTTGATATAAACACTGTTTGGGGTCAGTAAGATTTTTTTTTATTTTATTTAAATCTTTTTTTTTTACAAGGATGCATTAAAAAATACATTAAATTATGTGTAATACTACAACATTTTTTGAACGTTCTATTCAGCTAAGAATCCTGAAAAGAAATCACAGTTCAATAAAAATACTAAGCACCACACAACTGTTTTAGCAATGATAATAATAAAGGTTTCTTGAGCAACCAATCAGCATATGAGAATGATTTCTGAAGGATCATGTGACACTGAAGACACATGTAATGGCAGCTGAAAAATCTACTTTGCCGTAACACATACATTTCTAGAAATATAAAATATATTAAATTAGAAAATGTACATAAAAACGTTATTTTAACAAAAGTGTACTGTTTTACTGTAGTTTTCATAAAATAAATATAATATAAATATTTTTTTTAAACCAATCAGTAATATTTTGATATAATGTTTTATGTTTTGCTCAATGTGTACATTGTGTAAAATACTTAATATATTGTTTTTAATTTATTTATAACTTAAATTTATTTGTAACTTACATAAAACAATTACTCGTTTTAATTTATATCATTAAAAAATACAAAGTGGTGCAGTTTGTGAAAGTTTTAAGTTTTGTCTTCTGTGTTTTGATTGTGGCTCATTGTGGAAAGTGTATTCCTGTATCTCACCTGCTCAGTCAAGAACTAATATAGAGTCTCCTTTTATAAAAACGACAAGAGAGCTTGGATAGCCTTTAAATAATGTACAAGAAGAGTACTTTACTTAAACAGTATTCCACAGCAAGCCTGTCAGTAATGTACAGATGGGAAACAATTGCAGATTATCCATTGCATTTAGGAATGGCTGATTAATGAAAAATAGAGAGAGAGCAGAACAAAAGAGGATGAGACATTGGTGCACTGGGTGTCTGCGGTTTTCTCTCGTTACGTTCCTGTTGCTCAGCCCTTTAAAAGTGTTTAAGATGATTAAGTGTGTGAGAGGCACTAGATTAGCCAATAAGTCACATCCCACGACATATCTGCATATGTACTCATGTTGTGCAGTGGGAGGTCCCTCTCTGTCTTCTTGTGTATGTGTGTGCGTTATGGGGTCAGGTAGAAAGGCCTACACTAATTGCCCTTTCCCCAGTGAGTGTATATGTATGTAGACTCATTTAGATTCCTCTGTGGTGAGCCCTCAGTTCATTCCACTGTGTTCATTATCATACTCTAATAACTAGAACTGCGGCTTTTACAGAGAGAGAGGTGCATGCCTAAGTGCCCTAGGGGTAGGAGGTGGGGAGGGGTGTTCAGGCTAGTGAATCAAGGGCCCTTGATTCATTTCCAGTGTCTTGAAAGGGCAATCTGTAAATTCAGATACTGATTTGACTTGGTCATCACTTGGTGCTACCCAGTGCGTCTTGTGTTTGGAAACACAGCAGGGGTATTTCTAAAGAAATGTACGTGCAATATAATATAATTTAATAAAAACATAAACTAAAATAATACAATAAAGTATTTTTTAAGCTAATACTGCAAGCTAAAGGCTAGCAATTTAAAAATGGCCAAAACAGATCTTCAACAGTTCAAAATCGCACATTTTGTCATGCCCTTTCATACACTGCTGCTCAAATCCACAGGAAGATGCTTTTTGTCTTTTAATTTGCTGTATTATAAATGTGCTGTGCCTTTCCTGAGCATTTTTTGTTCTGGACCTGGGCTTGTTTTGTGCATTATGTGAATGTTTTCTCCTCTCTCTGTCTTGCTTTCTCTCTGTATGATGTCATGTATGAGTAACGAGCGATGGGTACCGATATTCATCACCTGCTCCTGCACGTGCTCGGAGAGTCTTCATTATATTAATTACTCTTATTGGAAGAGTGATCATCGACCCAATCTGAATCCATCACATGCTGAATCCCGGGGTGATCAGAATCCATGGCCAGCCGGATCCCAAGACGATTGGCCTGGTAAATGATGACAGTCGTGTACGGGCTGATGGCACACTGTACCCCACGGGGCATTTCTTGTACATTTATTTATGTTAGCACAGGCTAGGCTAACAGCAGTGTGCTGCTCGCCAAATTCAAGTGCAACTCATTTTAGCACAAGTTTATTCAAATGTCCCAGTGCTTTTGCGTGGAAGTATCCAATATTTTGAGTTTTGTGCAGCCTGCACCTTAATGTGGTAGGCTACTTGGATCTTCAGAGGCAGAAATATCTGATGCTAAAATGCTCTCGGCTGATGCTATTACATTTTTCAGATCATATTTTAAATTGTTGTGTCAGTTGTAGTACCCTAGTAGCCTCAATTATTTTTCCTGTCAACATTTACTTCCTTTTTCCTCTTTATGTTTCAAAATGTAATTTGACAGCCTCTAAACACTGCTTCAGGGCTTGTTTGGTGACCCTAATTGGGTTGGATGAACCAGGGCCATCAAGTTGTACAAATTAGGCAATATAACAATGTAATCTACACACCTAAGCATGTCACTTTAACAGCGGAATTCACATTATGGAGATAAAGCTCTTAAAGCCATTATGTCATAATGAAAGAACAACTGTTTCCAATACCTCTGCTGCTGCACTTGATGTTTGCTTCATGGTCAATTGACTTGGCAGTTCATCCATGCCTCTGTTAATTGAACGAGGTAAGAAGGCAAGAGTTAGAGAGACTGAGAAAGGGAGTAGGTGTAGAAAAATGTGTGCAAGAGAGAGAAAGTGATTTAGCACTAAAGCACCATTGATTAGATGTTCAGCTTTGCAGTGGTTCTCGGCCAACTCAGCCTCATCACAGCAACACAAACACATAAACACCCATAATTGGCTTATTTAGAGATGGGAGGAGCCTGTAGATAATGGACCTGGAGATTAGCAACTGTTCTTTAGCTTTGATAACCAATGAAAAGCTGGTAACTCTGAATGCGTGTGCCTGTTTGCGTCTGTACAAAAGCAGTAGCAAGTTTGCGTGTTTCGATTCGAATAACAGTGAGAAAAGATACGGAGGACAAAGTTGGCCACAGTGTATTCTTTCCCTCGTTCTCTCTCCCTTCTCCCACAGCTCCAGTCATTCATCACCCCATCATGCCCTCTCGATGGGGTGGAACTGGACAGGGGCTTCTGGGATGCAGTGCTGGACAGGGAATGATGGGATAGCATAGTCGCGATGTCATCCCTAATCCAGCACTCTCATCCACTGAGCTAAATCTTCATCTATCAGCAAGAGCCTGTGCCATTAAAGCTGCTGCAAACACTTACACACACACACACACACACACACACACACACACACACACACACACACACACACACACACACACACACACAATTGGGCTGGGCAGATGGAGTAAATATAGATAGAATTGGTTTGATTGGAATAGAAAAGGCCAGTGAGTTCCTGTGTGGCTGTCAAAGGGTAAAGAGAATAGATAGACATGGGGGTGCCCTCTCAGTGCCTTTTATAAACACACACACACACTTACAGCATACACAAATACATCCCAAAATTTTCCTTGCACATACATTTTTACGCAAAAATCCGAACTCTTGTTAATATGAACTCATTGTCATTCTGAACAAACTGTTCACATTAATACACAATAGAAATTCTTGTGCATCTACTTATTTTGTAATCTGGTGCAGAAGTTCTATATCAGCAAATCATGACACATGAAGTGTAGATACACTATCAGTTAAACACTTGGACACACTTGACTGAAAGTATTTTTCTCATGGTCTTAAAACCCTTATCATCTCAAGCCTGTTTGTTTTTTTTTGTTGTTTTTTTTGAGATGGACCAGATGGGGAAAAATTAGTGATCAAGTGTCTAGGAACTGAACACAACATGCCCAAATAGCCAGGAAATTAGTTGCAATGAAACCATAAAAGTTGCAATGTAATGTAGTGGCAGATATTTTCTTCTGTATTGTGGCATACACCGAGGGAAATATATGATTGAAACTGGATGAAGACATATCGTCGTATAAGCTTGCAGTCATAAGAAGCGGGGATTAAGTGGACTAAATGCCGAAGTAGGCCTATGTCTTTTCATCAGAAGATCGAGTTTTGAGACATAAATAAATAAAATAAAATAAATAAGCATGGATGAATCATGCATAATGATATCAATAACGTGTATTTAAAAGAGTTTTCCATTTGAATAGATTTAAATAATAAAACAATTATGAAAATTCTTCATAAAACAGCTAAATAATTTAGAAGTAACATACAAAAAAGATAATTATTTAATGAATAATGTAAATTAATTAAGTTTTTAAACGTGTGACTACTTGCCATTTTCTGATTGCTGGTGTCATACCATGTCATATCTGTTTTTAATATAATTATTTTATTATATTAATAAAAATTTTTACATAAACAGTCATTTCAGAAGTGAAACGTCCTCTCCTTTCCAAAAGTTATTTGTTGTAAATAAACGCTCCTTTTGAAATCGTTTGCTATTGTAGGCTAGTTGCTATCGTCAGAGCATAAGAAAAATGGCTGGCCAGATATACACCTCAACGACGCTTGTTCGGTGTTCACAAACCTGCCCCGCCCAGAATGATTCTCTTTACCACACAAGTATGTAACATAATATCGTCCAGTTGGAGTTTAAGTAGTCTCGCATAGCCAGACCTTCAGACTGACGGCTGAAAGTTTGGAATCCACGGCAGCTTTCATTGGCCAAGGCCCACCCGAGGCCGTTTGACCGACATTCAGTTAAATTCAAGATTAGTGGTATAGCGCTTTTTATGATACAATCGTTGCAAAGCAGCTTTACAGGAAATTAAGTTTCTGCAATAGATTTATACATAGCAGAAACTTAATATATTTAAATTATGGCAAAATTTGGCATATCATTTCTTTATACTGTATGGGGGTTGGTTTCCTCTGAGGTCCTCTGAGGGGTTGGCATCATCTCTTCTCAGGTGTTCGGTCATCTCAGATCATTTAAGGGTTGTATCCAGACTGAAGCTTGTGTAATTCCATGTCAAACAATCACAGTGCGTTTCGTTCAGCATCACGTTTCGGGGGTTGTGGAAATGTCGCCACAATAACAGATGTGTAAAACTCTCTGACATATTTTAAAGATTCTATGCCGCAAACGTTAAATATTTCACATACTTTAGAAAATGTATTTAAGCGCGTCGTCACAGTTGTGCACTCAACTTTCTTCATTTTTGAGGAGGTTTGGCGCCACGGAGTATTTGTTCCCAGGCGTAATGTTAAAGAACGCAGCACACACGTCTCCCGGAAATCCTGTATAATTCAACCAATCCGATGAGGACTTCAAAACTCCTGAAGCATTTCCACTTTTGTGTGCCATATGCTTTAGGCGTTCAGCCAGCGGTCAGTGGGCATGACATCTGAGGCTGAGATTAGAGTTTAAGGCTACATTCACACAGAAGTCTCAAAATGTTCCATTCACACAGCAACTTGCAGTAGCGTCTTGAATTACTGTCAGTATGAACGTGCAACAGGAGTCAAGCCCGTATTCCTACCAGTAACCATTGCACGGATACGCTATTTTAGTTCAAATCAATGTGTAAACAAACGTATCCGTAGAAGATGTATATGTGTGGTGCAGCTGACACAGAACAGCGTACACAGTTTGCGTCCAGCGGATATTCTTCAAAATGGCGCTACGCGGACACAGAGGAGACGAATTGTTGAATAAAGTCTTTTTTTTTCTTTGCGTACAAAATGTATTCTCTTAGCTTCATAACGTTACGTTGAACCACTGATGGTAGATGGACTATTCTGATGATGTTTTTATACTTCTCTGGGCCTTGACAGTGTTCATTGTTTGGCAGTCAATGGGACAGTCACAAGCCTCCCGGTTTTAATCCAAAATATCTTACAGTTTTTTACAATCATTTTTGCACTAATAACATAACCTTCATGTCATTTTTCAAAACACTTTAACACTTTTCCAAATGCTTGGATACAATACACATGAGCCAAAGATCTTTTGTTCATTGAACTAAAATCACTGGTTCAAAATAACACAACTGAACTTAACATCAAAGTATTACTATTTCAAAATGCAGCTCACACATTACATCTGAATTGAGTGTCTATTCATTTCATTATGATGATCTAACTATAAATTGATATAACTGCTCATAGTTTTATGGAAAATTTTGAACAACATTACGAAAGTGAAGCAACTGAGGACTGAGTTATGCTCAGGTATGATCGATTTCAAGATGCCTGTTGGGAGAGAAAAACCCTCCAAAAATTCTGTATGATTGTTATCAGTATTTGTTTTTCCTACAGTAAATGTCTTTTTAGAGGGTGATAAAGCTGGAAGCTCATGAAAATCATTCATATTTTTGGATGAGGCAGGCCAAGATATGGAGGAGAGTTTGAGAGCCCTGCGTTTGAGAGGGACCCAGAACGATGTTCTCTGGGGGGCCTAAGCACCCCCCACTGAATGTGATTTTGAGGGGCCCCATAGCAAAATACGTGCAAAGGGCCCAGAATTCCTATCGACAGCACTGAGAGCAATCACGGTTTTAGGATCATCCACAGTTTATCACCTTGTATTTACCCCAATACTCTCCTTTCCTTACTGTAACCCGACAAACATGTCTCTCTTCTCCAGGCTATAGATGATGTGTTTCATTACATCACAGGAGACCAATGTCAGCCCTGTATCTGCCATACCAGAAGAATGTTTCCAAGATCTTTGGCTAGTGTAATCCATTATGATGTGGATGAGAACCTGTGGCCAAATCCACAAGACAGGGTTTATAAAAACATAGAAGTGCAGCGAGGGACACTCCAGTTAACATTTTACAGTAGACCTACTGTAATTTTAGCTTTTTTTTTTTTTTTAAAACCTGTTCCGAGTTATTTCATCAATAATGTTCAAATTTTGTTTAATGATTCCAGTATCTATACTTTTCTCTCTGGACCATTACAATGACGTTTGAATGTGGAGAACCATAATGAAAGCTGCATCATATGTTTTGAACAACTATATCTAATGATTATACTAACAGCTAGACATTGAAATGATGAGTATATTGTGTGTGGGTGATCTAAAGTAATGTTCCATGATATTTCATAACAAATTAGTATTTTGAACCAATGCTTCTGCAAATGCAAGGCTTCTTTAAAGATATGAACGCAATATGCATAGTTTTGACCATTGAACAGCCTGTGTTACAAAGAATGACTGTTTTGAGTTTTGTGTCTAGAGTTTTGAATAATGACATGAAGGTTCTGTTATTAGAGCAAAAATTATTGTAAAAACTTGTAAATTGTGTTCTGAAGACGAACAAAACTTTTATGGGTTTGGAACGACATGGGGGTAAGTGATTAATGACAAAATTTTCATTTTGGTGTGGAGTAACCCTTTCAATGTAATTTTAAAGTATATTTCTGAGAAGTAAATAAAAAGTAGACTGAAAGTACACTTTCCTATTTTTAGTTTAAAAGAATATACTAACAGCATAAATAAACATATTTTTCATAAGGGAAGTTTTAGGCAGTTCTGCCACTGTATTCAGTTGTATCAGGAATCGAATCACTGTCTCCACACCCATTGGTAGTCAATGCATTGTGTTACTGCTCATTTACATAAAGTAAAAATCTTATCTTTGATCATTGACATAGTTGAAAATGTCTGTTAGTGTAAAAGCCTTGTAGCATATTACAGTTTTTCTCGATTGCTAACACACAATTCATGAAACAATTCACCCTTTTCTTACAGCTATAAAGACAATCTCAAAATTACTCACCAACTTGTGCAAACTTCAAACTTCCAGGTCAAAGTCAAACCTTTTATTCAAAAACATATTCTCTTTTGTCAGAATCTAATCTTTGGCCTATTTTCTATCTACAGGCTATTTTCTTGACTAGAGAACACAAGTGGGATAAATTCAAAACACCGTTACAAAAACCTCCTTTTGGGAAACAGGAAACATCTTGCAAGTCAATGTCTGTAACAGTATGCAACATAAATAGATACAGTAAAATTCACAATACATTTTAAGAAAAGTTTACTTTCATTACACTACTGTAAAGTTATCTTACAGTAGATGAAAAGCACTAGAAAAGAAAAGTACAAAAACCAAACAACTGAATACTGTAAACACACATTGGAATATCCTGGCAGTTGCTGTACAGCAATAAATAAATTAATAATTAAATATAGCATCATCTGCCAAGTTGCTTTGGAGTGTTGGTAATATCCTTATTTGGTATACTATAGCAGTTTGTTAGTCATCTGAGAAAATACTTTCTCTGCCTCCCCTAGACAGTTGATTCTCAGTTCTGCACTAATACATGTAAGAAGTATGTGGCTACAAATCAATTCAACAGTAACGAGTTTGAGGGAGTGTGCTACAGTATTTACAGTACAAAGAATTGTGAAAGTTCTCTCATCTGAAGTACTGATACTATGTACTGTAATTGTAATGTGTTAGTAGTGTAAAAATACTGTAGATGAGGCTGCAGGCAGCTTTCCTTATGATCATTCCATGCACAAGAACATGATCAATATAGTGCTTTATATGTCATCAGGAACAAATTACCTTTGACCTCATCCCCTTAATTTTTCTTTTCTCCTCCTATTCCTCTTTGTCTCCCACTACCAGGATTAATTTTCCAAAACACATAACCATCTGTGCTCTTGTTCTTATTATCCTGAAATTCTGACTGCCGTGTCATCAGTTTTGCTACTGAATGTTCATGCTATTTGTGTTCATTTTGTGATTCTTGAGGTAGTTATATTGTGTGTTTGTGTTTTCTAAATGATAACATGGTTAAACCTGTGCAAAATGATGCTGTTATTGTGTAGAGTTTTGCCGAATACACTAAGCAAATTCGAGCATGTGTGAAAACAGATGGAAAGTGTTAAAAGTTTTGAGAAACGTTTATTTGTTTCGAGAACTGTATGAATGGTTTGGAAAATTGTGCCAAATGAATCAGTTATAGTGTGTTAGCAACCAAGAAAAACTGTATACTCCAGTGCTGCCAGGCCTTGCAAAATAGAAAACTTGCAAAAGTAAAAGAAAGCAATTTTTTCTAAGAGAAAATAAGCTTTTTTAAACATAATTTCATGACACACACACACACACACACACACACACACACACACACACACACACACACATTTACTTAGCTATCTAAATGGGACATTCCATAGGCATAATGGTTTTTCCACTGTAAAAAAACATACTTTCTATCGTCCTACACCAACCCTAAACCCAAACCTACCTCTTACAGGAAACTTTTTGCATTTTCATAATTTCAAAAAAACTTTGTTTAGTTTATTTTTGAAATCCATTTTACAAATGAGGACGTCCCCAAAGGGAGTTTTTTTCCTGCTTCGATTCTACAGCATAGGTTTCATATGCTATAGTATTTATGATCATAAGCCCAATGTTGCATATTCTAAGCAGACATGGCAACACTGATACACACACACACACACACAGTTTCCAGTTTGGTGGAGCACCTTGAGGTTCTATCCTCTAAAGCTCATTGATTCTGTCAAGCTTCAGATGGAGAGGAGTCCATTCACCCATCTCTCACTTTTTCTTCCTCCTCCTGCTTTTACCACCCCAACATACACTTTTTGCCCCTTTACATCCCCATGCATCTATCCATTCTCCATCTCTCTCCTCTATTAATCCCCTTTTCACTCCTTCTCACTCACTTAAAATCAATATTGATTATTATATTTTAAGAGTCATGTCTAGTCTGCAGCATAGAGAAAAGGGAGGCAGCATAGCTGTATTTTATTTCACATCATCATCATCATCATTTCTACTGTGCAGGAGTTATTACTTATCAGTAAACATAAATTGTAAGAGGAAAGGAGAAAAGAAGGATGCGAGGGAAATGAGAAGGAGGAGGAGAGGAAGACACAACCTATAGGACAGCCCATATTGATTGATTTTATGAAGTGAGAAGAAGATGGTGTGTATGTGTTCAAATTATAGAGCAAATGTATATGTTAAGTTTTCATTTTAGGCTTATTGCGTTCAAATCTCATTTTCAAATGCTTGATCAGCATTTTAATACATATTAATGTTGTCAAGAGAATGTGTTCTTTGAATGTGGTTTAACTTGTGTGTGGTGTTTGTGTGCGTGCGTGTGTGTGTGTGTGTGTGTGGTGTGTGTGTGTGTGTGTGTGTGTGTGTGTGTGTGTGTGTGCATGGTTTGTGCATGGTTTTATGATGATTACTATTGACATTGAGGACATGAATAAAAGTGACTGGTTTATGACATACAGGTATTTACATATCAGAGGTGTGTTTATGAGGACCAGTGTCAATTTAAGTGTGTGTGTGTGTGTGTGTGTGTGTGTGGGTGTGTGTGTGTGTGTGTGTGTGTGTGTGTGGGTGTGTGTGTGTGTCCTTTCATGGTTTTTGACACTGTTTCTGATTAGTCCATGATTACTATTGACACCTGATGATGGACATGAATAAAAGTGACTGTGATAATATAAGACTTTTACAAATCTCTCACCTCACCTTCAGACTGGGTGTGTGTGTGTGTGTGTGTGTGTGTGAGTATTTTTCAGGGCACAGGGAACTAAGAATAGAAACTGGTAAGAGAAAGTTGACAGCTTTTCAGCTATCACTGATAAATCTGATGTAGTTGACACTTTCAAAATCCAAGTAGAAGTCAGCCATTAATACCCATTTATCTTATTGTTAAAAGTGTTTCTTGCTACCATTTCTTAATTGTGTACATGTAAGGGAACTGTAAATCTGCTTGTGGTATGTGGTTTGTGTACTGGATGGATTATTTGAAAAGGGGATGCTCTTGCAATTTGTGAAACAACATTTTCCAGTAGGTGAAAGAGAGACAGAATGAGAGAGTAAAATAGACAGAGAGAATCTCAAGAGGTCAACTGATTATAAGAGAGAGACTCATAAAAGTTCCATTAACCTGTTTAGAGTTAAGAGCTTGCTCAGCTTAGCTACAGACAACTAGCACAAACAGAACATCACCATAAAAACCAAACACACATACAGGTTATACTCAGAGCCATTCTATCCTTAACATACTTTATCTGGTCGAGCTTAAAGCCGTGCTTTTCCTCTGAATGAGTCACAACACAGAGACGCCAGTGCGCGCGTGTGCGCGCGCATGTGTGTGTCTAAGTTTGTATGTGCATGCTTTAATGTACTTGACTCCCACACTCAAAGTGAGTGGCTCAAACACAAACAGTGAGTTATCTTTAAAGTTCTCCAGTAAAGATGGAAATATCAGATCCACCCTCCACTTTCATCCCTTGATCTTTCATCCCTTCATTCCTATTATTCCCCTTTTCAAAAATCTATTCTTATTCCATTGGAGCCAAAGTTGTGTAACGTACTTGAGTCAGAGGCCTTTTGTGTATTTTTAGAAGAGTCATTTTCTGTGTTTAACTCATTCTGTTAGTGATGGAAGATCATTTAATATTTAATTAAATGAGTTAATATTTTTCCAAAGTGTCACTGAAACAATATGCGTGTAACATAAATATGACATGTAAGTCTTGTTATTGCCATAACTAAAATAGCAAGTATTTATATGTCACAGTAATAAAAGTTGTCATCGTGCAGCTATTGAATGAATGCTGCAAAATTCCTGAATTTTCTTGAATTTTTGCAAACAGAATTCCAATTTAACATATATATAATTTTAATAAATTAAATGTGAAAAAATTACTGTAGTTTTTAAACAGAAAAGCAAAGGTTGTCAAGACAGACTTTGTAAGCCTTGAAGTTTGAAGATATCTGTCTAGATAAATATAAATGTGTATATTGTAGATAAAATAATTAACTTTTTGGACCAGGGTGCACTAGAATGCATTACCTGTGTTGAATTTTCTTGAATAAAAATTCAGTCAAATTCAATTTCCTGTCGTTTCAATTCAATTTTGAATTCAAACTTCAGTATTTCAGTTCTGAATATTTCATAACCCTGGAATTGTTACAGTAACGCTTCATTTCTCTTGTTTTCTATGTGACTTAATGCTGTCTATGTGAAAATGTCACAACGCTTACTGAAAACTATGAAAAGCAAGGCTTCTTTCAGTCCCATCTGAACACAAAAGAAGATAATTTAAAGAACCAAACAGTTGTTGATCCCATTGATTTCCATGGAAAGATAAGAATTACTATGAAAGTCAGTGGAGTCCATCAGCTGTTTGATAACCAGTATCCTTCGACATAATGTTCAACAAAACCAAAGGAGAAAAGACTCCAGATACAAAAGATTATCTTCTTTTATGGTTAACATTACAAAGAAACTCATACAGGTTTGGATTGACATGAGGGTGAGTAAATGATGACAAAATGTTCATTTTGGGGTGAATTATTCCTTTAATACAGTCTAATAAAAGCTTGAGCAAGCAGCTTAGCCTCTGCACATAGCTTATATCTTGAATCTGTAACAGCAGCTATAGAGGGGGAAAACCAGGACACCCCTGTCATGCGCCAATGATTCTCCTGTCAGTGTGTGCCTTGTCCTGTTGCCTTCTGGGGGTTGGGGGTTGGAGCATATCGGACACAAGTAAAAGAGCCTGAGAGCTGTAATGAAAACACATCACTTGTTCCCAGGGCTACACCATCACACGCATGCAGTTCTTGCATTCACACTTCTCTACATAACATTCTCTTGTATAACTATGACCAGCAACATTCACCTCCCATCATCTGTTCTAAAAGTTTAGGTGAAATATGTATCTTTATTAGCAATTGTCAATTGAGTATAAATGCTGTCAGTACTTGTGTTTGATAACATTTCTTGAACTGAACATTTTTGTAACTATATGTTGATTTGCTTAAGTTGTTTTGATATGTTATAGATTTCTTCTCTGATAAAGGACTGAGAAACGATTTGGCGTGGTTGCCATGCAGCTCGACGGCCTGGTTGCCGAGTAATAAAGCATAGTGCTATAAAATGAGGTGTGGAGAGAGCTGGAGAGCATTGCAAAACCATTGACTCCCCGAGTCATCATAAAACAATAACTCATTCCCATAAAACAAAGTGCTTATTAAATTATTTTAAACAATATCGCATAATTTGTACACACTGAGCTGAACTTGAGCTGCATGAGAAAATTGAAAATAAATTGATGTATTATCACTTACCATTGTACATTAATATAATGTAAATTAAGATATGTATATTTTGTAATTACAATACAATCGTTGTTGGTATAACCTTTTCAAACCTGTAATGGATAATTTAACAGACAAAGTCATTTTATGAAAAAATGTCAAGTTTGCAATAGAAAAATTGATAGTTTAGAAACAATAATCTGATTATAATTTATACATTTGTTAAATTACATATTGAAAAGAGAACACAAGATCGTTTTTTTCTCAAGTCAGATGGATATCAGAACTGTACTGTTGTTGCAATAGACATTAAGGGTCACACAATTCAATTTATTTGCATTAGCAGACTAGTGCAGAGAAATAATAAAGGGGTGGACTTGAGTTACTATATGAAAAAACAGACAACCATGACCTTGACTATTGATTTTATATTGTTGATGGCAACAAATGATTTTCGTGGTTGTTTTATGTCCTCAAATAAAATTGGTTTATTTGAATGGAAACATTTTACTATTTCTGCCTTCATAATTATTAATGACTTAACCAGTGCGCTCTTACAAGTCAAATTGATCAAAATAACAGTTTTATAGCATCTTAATCATATTACCCGTGTGAAGTGTATTTAGACAAAAAGCAGATTTCCTCGACACAGTAGTCACTAAGGTTGTACAGTTCATGTGTATGTATTTTCTTTAAAAAAATCACGGTTGAAATATTGTTATTTACATTTATGCATTTAGCAGACACTTTAATCCAAAGCGACTTACAGTGCATTCGGGCTATACAATAATTATATTTTTTCCAGTATGTACTGCATGTTCCCTGGGAATTGAACCCACAACCTTGTGCGCTACTAATGCAATGCTCTATCACTGAGCCACTGAGTGGTCTCAAACTCAATTTCTGGAGGGCCACAGCTCTGGACAGTTTAGCTTCAACCACCTCCAACTCACACTTGCTTGGAATCTTCTAGCGATCCTGAAGACCTTGATTAGCTGGATCAGGTGTGTTTGATTAGGGTTGGAGCAAAACTGTGCAGAGCTGTGGCCCTCCAGGAATCGAGTTTGAGACCACTGCTCTACTCCCGATTGCTCTATTGCTTATGTAGCCATTTTACACAAATCTCAATTTGTTTCAGTTTGTTACTTGTAATAGGGTGTAGAGCCAAATGATAAACTAATAGTCAACACAAAAAGGATATCCCTTCATTCTTAAGTGAGTGGAAAATGTCAAAAATCGAAGGCTAATCATTAGTTAATATACAGTGTGAGATTTAGAGGCTAACCTGTATTACTGGCATAGTGGCATTATAACCTTCTTGTAGTTCAAACCGTACAGTATATTCCTGAAGTAATGGGTATGATTCTCTCTATGAATGCAAGAATTAATAAATGTACACCTTAAATATATTGTAAAGCATCTTACTTAATAGAGTCTACATAATGCATAAATGTAAAATATTTGCATAATTATTTCAATTTGGATTCCATCCATTATCTAATCAGTTTGTTTTGGCTTTTCATAATCATAAAATGTTTTCTCTGATCACTCAAGTATACCTCTGGATTCAGAAGTACATTCAGAAATACAAGTAAGCTGCTTGGAAGGTAAAATTAACAGAGGAAGCACCAAATATGCATCTTCTCCCTCCTGAGACAAAATTGTTAAGGCATGCTCATAATTTATTTTTGTGGATTTTAATTACAACCTTATAAGCAATGGAGGTCCATGTTGCACCCTAACCAGTAGGAGATTCTGGCTGCATCTCAGCTCTGAGCATTGACCAGGTTAAACACATTGCTTGGTCTCTGTCTCTCTCACTCTCGCTGGTAAATGAAGAATGTGGGGCATCGACCGGCCACTCTTCTGATATGTGAATCCATCAGTACAGGCAATGAAGAGCTGGACAGAGCTACTATTACCGCTGCAGTTACTGAAGAGGGCACAGTAGATCTATATTGAACAAGACAGAAAGAGAGATAGAATTAGAGGGAGAGGGAGAGGGAGAGAGAGAGAGAGAGAGAGAGAGAGAGAGAGAGAGAGAGAGAGAGAGAGAGAGAGAGAGAGAGAGAGAGTAATTCTACAGTGGGTTTGAAATTATTTATGGCTCTTTGTGGTGAAATTGACCATACATCCTTAACCGTACGTTGATGGCCGTGAGCAAAACAGTGTTCCAATACAGTGCTGAATATAAGTTGACTGTGTACATGACACCAATATGATTTTACTCTAAACTAAAGATTCCCAAAACACACACAGCAATGTAACAGTATGTAGTCATCATTGGAATTTATAGTATCCCTCTGCAAATTAATAAAAATGTCCATTTAGTGTTTAGCCTTAAAAATATTGCTCATTGTTGACAGTTATGCTGAAAGTCTTGGCAGATTTTGATTGGTATTATGTTGTATCTGTAGTCTTTTCTCATTTGGTTCACTTTCATGGAGAATCTACAACATAATTTTTGTGTACTGGTTTTTATTTAAGGATTCTGTAAGATAAAGGTTTTCAAGTCTGAATCTGTAGTACCTACCCAGGCAATGCACATTTTGCATATCTATGCCTGTCTGACACATAGTTTAGGTCTTGGAGCCTCTACTAATATATAAAGCCACTGTTTCAAATGATTCTTTTTGTGCTCGGTAGGGATTGGATCTGTATTTTGCAGTAAAGTAGATCTCCAGAGCAGGATTGAGCATGTGTTTATGTGATTATGTTAATTCTTGTGGTTAAAAAACCCACCTCAGCAGCAAGGTTTTCTCAGTAGATCAATGTATGCTTTAGAGAAAATACAATTACATTCCTTGTCGAGCAAAAGCAAAGTATTTTTCATTCATTTATTTTGATGTACAACAGCATGATTGATTTTGGAATATGATATATACCTCTAGTTTTATTAAGGCTTGCTGAGGAAATGCTTGGGATATTAAAGATAATCTAGACCTCATTTTAATTAAAACTAATTTATTAGAATAAATTTTACAAATGTTTCTAACCACGAACATACATTTTTTTTTATTCGTGTTTAGATTAATATTCAGATGTTAATTTTTAACTTCTACTGCCTCTTGTGTTTCTCGGTTTCGAGTTCTCTGAAATGACTAACGATGTGACTTTATGTAGGTAATTGATTGCTTTGGTACCAATAAAACAGATTCAAATATAAAGTCAAGTAGTTTTTTATAGGACTGAATAGACAGCAGTGTCCTGAAAGCTTAAATTCAGTGATATTTCTAAAATAGGCTATGTTTGGAAGTTGGACATATTTCACTTTCAAAGGAGAAGGTTTGGAAAACTATCAGCCCATTTCTTACAGTGTGGTGTAGATTTGTTTAATATTCTTAAAGACCTCATTTTAATTAAAACATTAAATCATTTATTAGAATAAATTTTACATAATGTTTAAACGAACATACATTTTTTTTTATTCAGAGTTTAGATTAATATTCAGATGTTAATTTTAACTAAAATATCAGTTTATTGATTTACCCTTGATCAAGACTGCTTTGGAGACAGAATCTTCCCTTACCTGTAATTCATCGAAGCCTTTGCTAAGCAACGCTAGAAGCCTAAACTAGAAGCCTGTCCGCAGGCCCAAGTTGACTGCTTTGGCAAAAAGTGTAATAGAGAATAGACTGTGCTGAAAGAAATGCTATAAATGAAGACATCCTCTACAATAACATACGCTAATGAGACAGCGGATCAGTTCTATACCAAATAAAACGGTACCCATCATGCTTGTTTTGTCTTGGATAAATTACAAAGGGTATTTTTTGGTTGGCCTGCCTGAGGACACTCTGTTTCTTCAACTTGGATTCACTTTCTCCGGTGCGCCGTAAATAACACATATAGACGCCAGAGGAATATGACTTTCACACCAGATTGATTTAATGTGACCTCTACTTTCTTAATGCTATTGGATGCCTATTTAACCAGATGAAGGCTCAGATTGTCCCGTACACTTGCGCATTAATTCCCCATTCATCATCATTAGGCAGTGAGCGGTCCATTCACGCCTCGCTCTGCCTGCTGTAAATTAGAACGTAAACAGGCTTTTAAACAGTCGCCGCCTTGAGATGCGCAACTGACAGATGCGCGGTACAGCCCCAGCCTGTGGAGTATTGTCGCTCCGGAAAAAATCTCAAATCTCATTCTCTCAATACAGTCATACAGATCTATACCACTGCTTTTGTTTCACTGTTGGTGTGTAATGTGATCATGGTTACAAACATGTTTTAGAATTTGTAGATTATGGACATTTAACCTAAATGTGCATAGGATATATCAAAGAACACATCAATTAGATTGCTGTAATATTATTCTGCTCCTAGGCACTGAAAATAAACATGAACTGACATGGATTTCTTTTTAACATACGTGCTCATTGGTGTAAGCTTGCTTTGGGTACGCGCATAAAATGTCACATAGGTATATCGAACAATCGTAAATATGTTAGACGGTGGTGAACTATCAGTCCCACGTGGTTTTTAGATTTTTCTTTCTTTTATTTTTAATTGTCAATTTAGTCGTTGGCCATTTCTTATATGGCTACAATTCGCCGAATAGGTAATTTAATGTAACAACCAGACATAAATCCGACTTTGAGTTAACTGCTCCGGTTTAAATGGAACATTATTCCAAACATATGCATTTTAATCAACTTGGTCACACTTACAAGAACTGCTTCTAATAAGGCCATCAATCACATGCGCAACCAGGACCTTCTGGCGTGGGCTCGTGCGTGTGGGAGGAGGTGAATTATTTGGTCAGCGATCACTAGTAATTGTTGACATTTTGTTTGTAAAATAGAAGATGAAAAGAGCAATTAAAATCAAAACACCTCGTTTCAATGAAAAAAAAATCTCTTAATAAATATAGGCCTTTAAAACTGACTGAACATGATATAGCACATGCATGGTTAATGGGGGGAAACAGTAAGATAATTGTTTCTGTTGTGTTTTTTCCCCCAATAAATAGGCTTTAATTGCAATAACACGTGTTCTGAAAATGTTAATAATTTGTAGGTTCTCTACTTTTGTTTTTCGTTGTGTAATTCTGCTCGTTGGAAAGTGGGAGTCAGTTTGATCTCATTTTAATATTCAAGTTTGTGCTTTGGCGGTTCGACATGTGATGTTAGACGCAGTATCCAGCCTTCTCTAAAATGTCGAGAAAGCTTTAATTTGCCGCTCCAGGTGCCACAATTACGCGGACAACCAAGCTAATTAACGTGAGTTGATTGGTGAGGTGGAGTGGATGGCATCATCGATCTTTTTGCATTCCAATATCTCCACAAGACATTTCATTTCAATCTCTAGCACCGGTGTTGTGCCCAATTCTGACCCCTGCTAGATTATTACCCCCTAGTATTGGTAGGTTTAAGTGTGAGAGAGGTGTTGGGATCAAAAGTTGGGGTTAGGATTAGGCAATTAGATAGCAATTTCAACGAGAGGGGTAATCATTTTGCAGGGGGTCGAAAATGGGCACAACACCGCTTCTGCTGGGTGCCAGGGGACTATTAACAGCTCGTTCAGATCAAGAGGTTATGTCCAAGTTATTAGATCATTTCAGTGTTTCAGAGGAAAATAAAAGAGGCCATATAAGAGATAAAGGTGACAACTCACTGTATTTAAAGCAATATACATGGTGTCATGTTGACGATTGCTGCTGTCATACTTTTATTGTCGAAGACTACGTGTCGGCTTTTATTAATTTTCGTTATCAGATTCTTCACATCAGACTGATTTGACGCTTGTTTGTCTTCCAGAAATCATAGAAAGATATATGAATAGAATAGATGGTGAACAGATTCAATTAATCTACACATCGTCGAGAAAATAGCTTACAATGTTTCATGACTACATAAAATCTTTTCAGTATATACCCTTTTTTGTTTCAAGAATAAACATAAGTCACTCTACACTTTTTGTTTGAAATAGTTTATTATTAAATTTAATTTAATCAGAACACTACTGACCCATTTTCGCGCATTTCCCTAAACCTGAAATCAACCTATATAACTGAGCAGAGTAGGAATACGTAAACTATACATACAAAAAAGAAAAACCTTAATGCTGGAGTTGAACTCAAAAAACATAAATGTAAAAACATTGCGGTCGATAAATCAATAAATAATGCCACGTCTGATGATGTCCATAAATATTCGCGTCATTTTGCTTGATTCATCATTTTAATTGTGTGTGTGTTTATTTGTATTGTGTGTCTCAGTGTGAAGGTGAAGCCAACAGCCAGGCCGGCAAGAGACGGTACGAGATGGGTGTATTCAATTCAGCTGACGGTATGCGGGTAAGGCATATCTGGCTTGCCCCAATTTGCCGCATGTGATTGTCCAATGGATCTCTAACGCGTGTTCTCCCGTCAAGCAAGCCTCGTGTGGAGCTTCTTAATCCGCTCCCCTGGCGCCTTGTTACCGGTTTGGCAGACAAGTCTCTGAGCGTGCAGCATTATCATTAATTCAACATTCAAAATTTCTCCCTTCCGAATACATCACTCCTTAATTTCCCTCGCATCTGCACATTTCGGTGTGCTACCGGGACCGGGTGTTCGTGGAGGAGGAATAATGAGCCAACCGTGCTCGGTTAACAAATCCCCTTGTTAAAAAGCTAGATGAAAAACATCGTTTTAATGTGAAAGAAACTGCATGTGGGTCAATTTGTATGGGTATGAAAGAGTATAAATTATGATAGATTTTTGCGCTATCCTCCAGCCATTTTTACAAATAGATTTCCCTGTCTCCTGTCACATTTTTGTTTGTTAGGGTGTAGCCTATTAAAATGTATTTGAGTTAATATGATATCTCTTATCATATCTAATTTCTCCAAAGATAATTTAAAAGTCCCGTGGCCTGACATTGTATAAGTAGACTCCGTCTGCACAACATATAGCCTAGCGTCTTAACCGGAAAACATCCACAGTTTCGAAACTTAACTAAAGCAGATTGCTATTGTGTGCAAGCTGCTTTGAGTAGTTCATGCGATGACTTATTAAATACTGCCAAAGTCCCCTTAGCTTATCCGGATTGTACCCGAAGAAACTGTAGCCTCCTGCTGTCGTCTTATCTGGTTAGTGGCACTTCCTCCCTCTGGTCCAAAGATACTGAAGATGATTTGCTGATGACTGCTGGCGAGAACGTGATGAAGGCCTCAGTCCTGGTCGTGGGCGAACACGAGAAGTCTGCGTTGTTGGACCTATGTGGGAGCCCGTTTGACTGACTGGCAGCGTGACAGGCAAGGCAAGAGCATGGGCTTCCCCGACCAAGCCCATGACCCGGCTGGGGTACAGTGATGGGTGTCTGAAGGCGCACAGCAGCTCAGGACGCGGGTATGGATGCGACAGAACCCGAAAACTGTCCAGCGAGCGCAGAGGATTGGAGAATGGACCCCCGGTGGCAGAGGCTGAACCTGCAGTCACACCGCTGAGTGGAGAGTAGTATGGTAGAGGAAGGTGAGTTTGAAACGGATAGGGCAGGCTGCCGGTAGCTGCAGCATGGCTCATCATATAGGTGTAAAAGGCGGGGTCGGCAGGATGCGGCCAAGTCAAAGCCAAACGCTGTCTCTTGTCCTTCATGCGACGGTTCTGAAACCAAACCTGTAACCAAAAGTAGTAAAGTAGACATAAGGTAATATAGTAATGGCTGAGGCCTAGTGCATGTGGGTGCTAGCCAATTTCGATGGGTAATAAACCAATATAAATGGTCCCATAATTATATAAGAGGTCAGACATATTTTATAGAATTGTGTTTTATTGTAACTTTTTAAAATTCTCATAATTTGATGAGCCTGCTCGTATTGATTGATGGATCAGGCCACCTTTATCAAAACAAATATCTAAAAATGTGCGTAAAATAGAATCGAAAGCGCAGTGCATTACCTTTATTGTTGTTTCCGGTAAATTTAAGGCAGCTGCCAACTCGCACCTACGTGGCCTCGACACGTAATTTTCCCGGTAAAACTCTTTCTCCAGTCGTGCTATCTGCTCTCTCGTGAATGCTGTTCGATACCTTCGCATCTGGTCAGAAGCATAGTTGAGAGCACCGGGGCCTGAGCCAATCTTATTGTCCACACCGACATCTTTACCGTGGTTCGGTGAGCCCATTGCCAGTCCTTACAGAGAAATAACATAAACATTAAAAAACATTAGTGCCATTACATTTTAGGACATACATTGCAAGGTCATCGGTTACCGATGTATTATTATAGCGGCCATACTGTGTTGCTCGTGAATTAATTTAGATTTATATATATATTACTGAGATTTCGAACAAATAGGCCCCCCATAAATGCTCAGACATATACTGCATGTTTTATCAGATTTTATCCATCAGTTTCAGTGGAGAAAAGCTAATAAACATGCTGTCTCAGTCTCTGAAAATATTATTCTTATTATTTCTAAAATATAGACTAAGCAAATAACTTTCTTTGATAATTTAATTGAACTAATGTGCACGTCCGATGAAAATTATTTGATTAATTCCTTTGTTGATTTATGTACATCCTTAAGAATAGCTGTATACTTCATTTATTTTTCTTTACTCTAAATAGTACGTTTAATTCTTAACATGAAAACAAAAAGGTACGAACAGACTCCCTAAGCATTTAAAATATACTACATTATTATGTTATAGAGTTAAATTCAAACGTATTTACAATGGACATTCTTAAACATTATTTTAGTAATAAGACAGCAATATCACACACACACACAAAATATTGAGATGTTGGAGATTGGTGTAAGATGACTTGACTACTTGTTAAAACCTGGACAACACCCCAGATACACGGTGGCCTTGTAATTGACTCGTTAATTCAAAAAGCTTATAACATAACAAGAGCTGACAATCGAACGTCCTCACAAGCAGTGGGCTACACGGCAGATCGATTAAACGTGGCCGCTTGTTTTCTCAATAATTTCACTCAATTTGGAAACAGGAGAAGAAAATAAGAATCAATATATACAAATAAACAATAATATATGAGCCGCGGGTTTTACCTTGTCCCCTCGGGTAATCCATGCTCTCTGGGGTACAACTGACATCTATTTCCTCATAGAGGTCTGATTCCGCATCTGAGCTGCTGGCATCTTTGTTAGGGATGTCCGACAGGTCTCTGTCCGGCGCGGAGGGCTTGCTGGCAAGTGTCACATCTCCGTACTTTCCGTACTCATCCACTAGGTTTTGCGAATAAGGCACGGAGCTTAGCTTGCGCATGGGGTCTCCAGTAGCCTCTGTCGATTTAGAGCCAGTTTTGGCAGACAGTGTGCCAACCTGGCCACCCTCGGTGCGCATCAACATGTCCTTAGTGCTGTCCATAACCGTTAGACGAGAGCAGAGTGCCAGATCTCCCGGAGCTTGGTTAGACAGTTTGGAGCAGCAGACGCAGATGAGAAGCTGTGCGATGCGAGCGCTCGAGAGTGCTGCACGAACTCTGGGAGGGATCACCATTGCCCTCTCTCTCCTCACGCGCTGTCATTCTTAATAGGGCAGTCGTCATAATAGAAGGCTCAGTGACGCCACACGTCGATTTAGAGTGAATAATCAGAGCGGGAGAGTCTAGCAGAGACTATAACACAAAACACCACCAACTGCACATCACCAGCTAAATACTAGAAAAATGCTTTATTTTATTATTTGTTCCTATTTTTATTTTATTCTTACCTATATTTATATATATTCTCTTGTGTTATGTTTCATTGTTTTTATTTTTATTTTTTGCACTGTCCATTGAGCGGACCTGTCCTGACTTACATTTCACTACTGATTATACCCTGTATGATTGTGTATGTGACGAATAATAAAGAACCTTGAACCCTTGAACCTTGAAAAGCATGTAAGATCCACCAACTTTAACGTTTTCACATTTAAGTTACAAGATAATTACACTTTTTGGTTGAGTCATACAAAGTGTTTGACTATTCACGTATTTTCCTCTTAGAATTAGTTTCCTCTCTGCTTGTTTACTTATTTTAACTGATGTTGAACTGATAACTGATAATGTTTTAACTGATAACCAGAATGTCAGTATAATTTTTGCTTCACTAAACTCGGCTAATTTGGTTAAATAATATTCTCATATAAGAGAAGAAACGTGGTTAAGGTCTTTTTTGATGGCTGAAAAAAAAACTAATGGCCATTAACGAAGAAGTCAAGGTTTGAATAATGTGATAGAACGCAGATATGGTCAAACCCTATCTATTATCTCCCTGTCTTGAGCCCACTTGGATAAGAAGGAGTCATAATGGCAGCCTTTCGGAATATATTAGCACATGTTCTTCGCCGATCAACACGGTCAGTGCGCGTTAGAAGACGTCAGACTGAATGGGAATATTCCAAAGATGAGGAGGGCTGTCTCTCCGCCAGCAGCGTAATTTGAAGTGTACAAGTTCCATCCTTTCTTCTTTCAGCGCACCATCTCAGTCCCGCTCTCTTCCCTTCGCTATTTCTCCCGCCCTAACTCGATCTTCCAAAGTGGTGTCAAGTAAGTGCAAAAAGGTCAGGTCCCCGTGACCAAGAGTAAGAATAACAGGCTATTTGACATTTAATTAGATTTGTTTGAGCCGCGCCAACAATGCATTTACCCTCACCGCCTACTGGCGGGAGGCAGCTGTCCAGTTTCATTCATTTGAATTTTCCAGGATTCAGATTATAGTCACAATTATTAGAGCACGTTAATTTCGCAATATTTGTTTAATGAATGCCGATATCAAATTAACCACAATAAAAGTAATAACATAATGATGGAACAGATCAAATATTGATCTTCAAATCCTGCCCATCATTGCAAAATAATTGTTTTTGTCTTATAGAATCCAATTTTACGTTGTTCTAAGCCTATGCATTTGTAATATTCTTCATTAATGCATAAGTGTTTTCAGTGTTTTCTTTATGACATTTATATTTTGACATTATTTATTAGATCTCATTGACTTGTTTTATTTTATTATTTTTAGACATGTTTACATTTAGTTTTATATTCATGTCTTAGTAGCAGACTGAAATAGACAAAGTTCAAAATCCTGTTCTGTGTCTTGGTCATTGACAAAAGCAACACTTTTAATGGTGGTAAGGCTTATGAGTTTCGGCTCCAGGAGACGATTCTGTTGGGTATATTATAGTATGTAAAGATAACCTGGCCCACTGCTTGCTTTTAGGGAGGAGGCCGCTCCCTCCTCCGCTTTGATGTCGGAGTTCAGGCAGTAAAAAATCACAACAAGCTGTGATGAAGTTCAATAGCTTTAAAGAATATAGCCTCTGGAGGTTTTAACTTGATATTACTTCTCTACCCAAATAGCTTTCATCATTTTTGGTGGCGTAATATAGCCCGCTACAACTGCGTGGCTTTTCCTTATAACCGCACTTAACAACACCGATGATGCACCACAGAGGCAGCAATGGGATCATAACCTACTGGGATGTAATTAGTTCGACTTCTTTATCTTAATTGCACGCTAACCACCCTCTCTCTGAAAAACAAGAGAGGTTTTCCGAATACAAGGCAACATTTTTTCATTAAAATACTATATTGAATGTTAATTAGGCTACATTCTTTTAAATAATTATGCTAATTAAAAAGCTCATGCATTTCTTTCTACAGAGAGCAAGTTGCCAGGTTAAGAGTTAATTAGTAGAGGTTTTTAATGTTGCAATTGTTTTTTAGTTTTTTTTAGTTTTTTTTTTAAGGCTTTGTTGAAAAAGGTGATTATTACCTATAGGCCTATTCCTACATCACCACCATCTGCTCGTTTTTCATCAGTCTTCTTCCATGTTCTCCTCCCCCTCGTTTAGCGTATGGGAAATCCGGGGACGTTTTACAAGCGCTTCTACACATTACCGCCTCGAGTGGATGGGACTATAGACTGTGGATGGGACACGCATGTTGGAGAGTGACGTCAGACGCTCTATTTGTGTGGCCGCTGTGACACAATCATCAAAGCTGTCCTCGTGCGCCCTCGTCTGTTGGAAAAATAAGAGTGCTCTCTCACTCTCTCTCTCTCTCTCTCTCTCTCTCTGGTCAATTTTGGTGTTCCTTATTGACGAGGAAAAACAGTACATTTGTCTTCCAAAAACATTTGATTTGAGGCATAGGTACCTATAACGAGAACATGCTAGATATCGTAAAATAATACATTTGAAGTAAACTGATGGTGCAAATAAAAATCAATGTCAACGAATAAAATATGAGTATTGCACAAAATGTAAAATAAAATGCTTAACAGTGCAGAGTAAACTGAAGCAGTTTACAATTTAGTTATAGCACTAGCAACCCTTGTCCTGGTTTCAAAAATTGCATAATGTTGAAAGTTGAAAGCATAAAGTTGAATTAAGGAGACAGATTAGTCTTATATTATGGCAGGCAGACATACAATATTTCACAGCAGCGCTTATTTCAAGGTTGTCAGATGTGCAGTGTATCTTTATAAACACTGACAGGATGTCCCTGTGTTTGGTAGATCTTGTCAGAAAATGAAGTTGTGTCTTCTGTATTGATCACAGTGTGGGCAAAACCTTTCCGCTTGTGGCAGCCATGTTTTCATGTCCTTTTCTAGTGAGGCTGTTTTTGATGCTTTACTTTGAAAAGGCCTTTTTTTCAATGACCAGATAGTATTTTACTTTGTTGTTGTGTTTCCAAATAGGTGACCCTAATTTTGTTTTTATCTTTGTTGTATTTTGCTTATTGTCATTTGTTTTCAGAATGTGATTAATTCCTTTTCACCCGGACTTTTGGTTTGCTGTGATTTTTGTGGTGTTTCTTGGTTGTTCACTTTACAAAAAGATGATTATATATTAATGCATTCTTTTTTTATTCTCTAATACTGCGCTAATACTTCGGTATACTTTGTATTTTGAAAAAAGGTGCCGTCCAATCTTTAAGGTAATATAGTGAGGAATAAAAGTAAATAGATTTCAATACAAACCTAATTGCGTAAAATTATTAATAAAGCAATTTGATTTGATTTTACTAAATCATATGTTTGTGGACCCTCGTTCATTCCTTGTGTCTTATTTTGTGTACATTCCTACACCACCAATAAACCTTTTGTGGGCGGTCCTTTCAGGCGTCCTTGAACTTTAAACAATCATATATTTGTCATTCTCTCCTGGAAAACGCAGGCACATTTACTGCATCCTGTACATTTGTGTACAGTCAAGTCTTTAAATTAAACGGACAAAATCGCCATATCGTTGAGTTTGTGGGCTAGACCTCCTTATTAATTTAATATATTACTCCCACATTGTATGTTGCTCATTCCACAAAAACCCGATAATATTCTGACCTTTTACAATGGTTATTCTCCTCAGTTATCATATTAATAAGACACAAGTTATTTCATTACTACTGGCTTCCTTGTCTGAAACTTTTGACAAGAACGACAGAAATTTCAACACAACGTTTGCTCAATGAGAAACAGTAGGCCTATCTTAGCAAGTTTATGTACGTTTACCATTTTATTTAGTGTATTCCCAATTCTTCATATGTTTTCCCCTCGAAGCTTACTTAGCAATATCCATGTTGTCATTTGCATTCGCTTTCGCTTTCAGACCTGTAGGCCTGTTAATCAGTAAGTAATTTAGTGGAGCAGACAAGCATCATATTTAAACTGATCTCAGAAAAATGTTGAAGAGATGACAAAGTATTTCACTTCTAGCGTTATGACTCCCTGCTCATCATGTCACATGCTTTTGTAAGTGTTTCCTCTTTGGTTAACAGGGTTGATAAAGGTGATCTTTTCTTTGTATAATAGGATCACGCAACTAAACCTGATCTCTAGTTTATTGTGGTTTCTTATTGACGAATCTTTTTCCTGGGTTTACTGGGAATGTTGCGGTTTCCGTGATTCGGGTGTGAGGGCAGATCAGAGGGGAATTGTAGGCCTAGTCGCGCGTCCGACTGCACCAGATCCGCTCATAGTGCTTACCAAACATCCACCAGAGGTTTAACAGCTGTGCCCAACTTGAACTTGACCATGGCGAGCACAAAATGTCGTCACCACCTCCCCATTTTAAAAGTTTCAGAGACGATTTTTCTTTAATATGTGGCCACTCTCAGCAGAATGTGTAGTAATTTAATAGCATATTCTTTAGTGCATTGTACATTGTGTCAAAAGAACCACCTTCTACCACCCGTCTGCAGTGATCCAGTGGCCGAATAAAGGATGCTTATTAGAAAAGTCGAATGTCAACACGGGCACTTTTGGTTTCCATTTATCATAATATCCAGTCTTACATTTTTTTTGCAGCGCCCAATTTTATGAACTTTGTGTTTAATAAATGATTTGAATTTGTCTTTAACTCAAGCGCTAGGTAATGTTTGTGTTTTATGAATGTATTTTTGATCAATAGAAAGACGAATGGAATTAATTTTCACAGAATTGTCTGTTTAAAATGATGATCAAGCCTTCTTTGAATTTGGGCTTCTTTACAGACAACGGATAACGACGAACCGTTAACCGTTTTCAAACTGTGATTTTTTTCATATAAATTCACTAGAATTTAGTCATTAAGGTTCATCTTTAAACATTGTCATGGTTTTCCGCATGTATGCACAGACTATCAATTTCCTTCAGTGTCACTGAAGGCGATTTAAATTGCACAGTTTACATAACATTTATTTTTATATATAATTATATATATTTTAAATTTGTAGTGTTCTTTTTACTCATCAATTAGATAAAATATTACTTTTGCTTTGAATTATTTTTTTGCCGAATCATTATACCGTTGATTAATTCGTTTAGGCATTCGTTAAATCTACCATTATTTGTACATGGCAACAAAGCAACTGAGATACAAAACAAAAGGCAGCATCGTTATTTATTCTAATCGAGAAAATATAGATTTTTATCTCATGTCAATAAACCATTATTCAACATTAATTTTGTTGTTTTAACTAAATACTTATTAATTACTATACTGACAAATACATTTTAAACTACCGATAATGTTTGGTGCCCAGTTCTCCTTACTATGAAATGCACTTTACTTTCGAACTTGCCCTACTCTTCACTATCGCTAAATTGTCGCGGTTATGTAATATTTTATCATATTTATTATTTAAAAAAGTACTTTTTGGAAATTCATGTAAAAAAATATTATAGCCTATTAAAATATTTTGGTTTTGCAGTGCATATTTTCTATTCGCTGTTGTTGTTGTTGAAAACACGTTGTTGGTTAAACAAGAAATATCACAAAACATGGGAGTAGGCTAGTATCATTGTGTGCTAAGAAATATGTTATTACTCCTACTCTTCTTTCAGTGTCTATACTTAGAATCACACATGCATCCCACATTATTGCTATCCAGCATATACACAGCCTTGCTACCCATAGATCACAACACTATTGCGCTATATATATGTTCACCCCACAGTATTAAGCACAGTTTCTAAAAAAAATCGTGTTAAACACTAATTTCAATTGACTACAGCGTGAAATGTTATTTAAAAATATGTGATTATTATTACATACATAATAATCATGCATCAGTTCACACATAAACTGTGTTTCTCTGGACTTAATTTTCATTTGCTAATTTAATTTCTAATTTTATATTTGGTAGTGAATGCGTATTCTGCAGGCTCTTGTGGTGTCCGACAAAGACAATAGATTTTAATGTAGTCATCATTGCATTGTCATTCGATTTATTAATGCTAATTCATTACTTTTAGTAATTTAGATGTGTGAAATAATAATACATTTAAATTACACCAAATATTTATTTGAATTATGTGATCTAATTAATAATTTGATTGCCTACCTTAGTATTCTCAAACTCTGTGTATATTTCTTATTGGTATAGTCTTCGAAAAATCGCATATCACATACACGCACTTGTGTAGTATTCTACCAGCAAACCGATCCAGACAAGAAAAGGTGGCTTAGTTTACACACCAGGAACTAGACGTTTCTTTCTTTCTTTCTTTCTTTCTTTCTTTCTTTCTTTCTTTCTTTCTTTCTTTCTTTCTTTCTTTCTTTCTTTCTTTCTTTCTTTCTTTCTTTCTTAAACAAAACTACTCATGGAAGCGTACTTCGAATTCAGTGTGTTGTTTTATGAATCATCATTATTTAAATATGTATAATTACATTTAACATAAGCTCTTTTGGACTGCAACTTCATATTGTTATTGTTCGTAATTTCTGCAGAAAAAATGAATAATAATTTCCTGCAACATCAGAACCAAATAGAGAGTGTGTTCATTTTTGTTCCTGCATTGGAGCAGTCAGAAAACACGGCGCCCATACAATACAATACTGTTTAGTTTGACAGTTTTCAACATTCGCACCTAAATACAAATAAATACATAAAACAGCTGCATTCTAACCCACATTTAACTGGTTAAAATACAAAATCGAATGTAAAGGTTGTTAAATTGTATAATATTCTTTACAGATTCGCTAACAGTTGTAATACAAAGTGGCAGGCCAGTAAAAGTAAAAGGCTTCTGTGACGTTTCTCATCCACCAAAGATGTCTCACCCTTCGACTCTTCTCCTTTGTAAGCTTTTAGGCTGGCCATCAAAGCCTGAATAGGCCAACAGGCATAGTGTTGCGGCCAGACGGCAACTTTCAACTTGACCTTGGCCTGCAGACGCGTCAGCCCCGCACGTAAAACACAGACGAATACGGGGGGTGTTCTCTGTCTCCGCATCTTGTAAACAAAACGGAAGCCGCCGCAGCAGGACATCATGCCACGTTCAGAAATTGGACCTTCTTTAACTGCCATTACTTGCAACCAATTCTCTAAGTATCGTGAAAATAACCTGTAGATTTAGCTGTTAACCGTTATAAGGGCACACCTGGCTTGCTTTAGCACTTGTATTGCATCATAAGACATCAGCCAGCGCGGTTTCAATTCTGTTGAATGAAAGCCAGCCTAATGTTTGAGGATGTAGGCTTGTAGAAATTAGTCAAACATTTAAGAAACTTTTTTTGAAGATTATGTAATTGCTAAGCCATTTGTAATAATCTTTAAAAAAAAAAAAAAAAAATTTCAATGTGTATACTGAATCCTTAATCTTTAAGTTGATTGAAGGGCCACCAAGGACTGTACAACGGCAACAACTCACAAATGGGTCTCAAACGTACTTGGAGGTTTGCAAAAATGATCTGGAATGATCTTATTCGCTTACAACTACGCATTATTCGTTCAGTGTTTACTCCAGCGCCCAGGACTATTTTAAATAACAAAACACTAAGCAACAGTAGTGTTGGGCTTTTAGTAAGGTGGATACAGAGATGAAATCTCATGAAGGTCCAAAGCATTCTTCATTATTTCGTTTATTTACTCACAAATCCCTTCACCTTTTAGAGCATCTCGAAATGGACGGAATCCTTTGACAGATTGTCATCTCACATCACTGGATTTGTTCTCGGTTTAATTGTTAGCACTTGAGCTGATTATCGTCCTCGTTTACCTATCACATGACCAATTTTGAGCCAATCAAAGCGTGATTCTGGTTATGCGCAGGGTGCGTCAGAGTCGCTTGACTCTTGCGGAATCGACTATCTCCTCTTTTTCAGTCTCGGGGCTTCTCAAAAAAGAGCCATACGTCTCAATGTACGACAGGCTATGACAACGTCACTACTTCTCCGCCCGCGTTGGATTGATCCAGTCATGTTTCTCTATGATAACGGTGGCGGCTTGGACGACACCGGCAGGAATATGGAAGGGTTCACGGGAGGTAACTTCTCTCCGAGCCCATGCAGGAATCTGATGGCTCACCCTGCCTCTCATGCTCCCAGCGCTGCCTATCCGTCAAGCGAAGTGGCTGCCGCTGGAGCGGGTGAGCCTGGGAAGCAATGCAGCCCCTGCGCAGCCGTCCAGGGTTCAGCCAGCGCTTCAATTTCCTACGGATATTTCGGTGGTGGTGGATACTATCCTTGCCGAATGTCCCACCATCACGGGACCGGTGGAGGTGTGAAGACATATACCCAGTCCCCCGCCTCACCTTACGGTGAAAAATACATGGACACGTCCGCTTCTACAGGCGAAGATTACACCACCTCGCGCGCCAAAGAGTTTGCCTTCTACTCGAGCTACGCTTCGAGCCCGTATCAGCCAGTTCCCAGCTATCTGGATGTTCCCGTAGTCCAGGCAATGAGCGGGCCTGCAGAGACCCGGCATGAGTCCTTATTACCAATGGAGAGTTACCAACCGTGGGCAATCACAGCTAGTGGCTGGAACGGGCAGGTCTACTGCAATAAAGAGCAGCCACAGACGGGAAACGTGTGGAAGTCTTCTATACCAGGTGAGGCGAATAGCAGAATAAGGAACACACAAATATTCCACAAAATTAATAAATGTTCTTATAGCTGTCAAATCACTTTGTTCAAGTTGCGTATATAATAAAACAGCCTAAAACTATTATCCTTAAACATATTATTTGAATAATTGTATTGTCATTTTTATCTTCAGAGGCAGTGTCTCGCGGAGGGGCAGACGGTAGCTCTTTTCGCCGCGGGAGGAAGAAACGTGTTCCATACACCAAGGTGCAGCTGAAGGAGCTTGAAAGGGAGTATGCCGCAAACAAGTTTATCACCAAGGACAAACGCAGGCGGATATCCGCTCAGACCAACCTGTCTGAACGACAGGTTACTATCTGGTTCCAGAACCGACGGGTAAAGGAGAAAAAAGTCGTCAACAAAGTTAAAAGCAACAGTTAGCTTTGCTCTGTGTACATGCAAGTGAACAGTTTTAAACAGCGATGGCCCATACACACTCAAAGCTATGAAATTATAGACGTTTTAACGAATATTTGTTTTCCTTGGACTACCGCTTCGAAGTGACCACTTTGGATCGGACAGGGTTGTTAGTGACGCGGTGCGTCATTTCTTAGCTGCAAACGGTTTATGGCTATATTACCAACTCAAGACAAAGAGGGCCAAAATATACATTTGTTTGTTGAGATTATTTTCTGCTCACCAAAATATCTCGTGGAGAGAAATACATTGGATTTTGAAATTGTGATACTGTAACTCTTTACAGTGTGGTACGACTTTTCTTTCACCACTTCCAGTGTCGATTATAATTAAAATTACACTTTGTTGAAATCTCAAGTTCATGAAATTTCGTCTCATGCCGGAGAAAATAAGGTATGGAGCCTGTAATTTTTTAAGGCCATGTACAATCTGTGGTTATATTTGTGCCAAAATAATATACACTTCACTTTAGACTTAGTGTGTGTTTGTGTGTTAAAGAGTACCGTAAGTGTGTTTTGTCGTTGTGTTTTACGCAAATCCGTCCTAGTAAACCATTCCTAAGAAAAATATGTATGTCGAGGAAATAATTTACACTTTTGTATTGCAACATCAATTCACACGATAATATTAACAATTAATAATAATAATAATGCTACATTTGAATTTGAATGAAATTTAACATGTTGACTAGCTCTTTGTAAATATAGTATCTAGTTGGTATTAGCCAGTAATGAACCTGTTGGATGGTTTCCAGAACTTTATGGACTGTAAAATATGTGTCTTCGTGAATATATGTATATATATTTTGTTCATTGACTGAAACAAGAAACGATGCATTTGGATTTGTTCTCGAGTGCCTGCGAAAACTAGGTGACTGCATACCTCCGCATGATAGAGCAATTGCGCCATCTTCTGATGTACATTTGTAAGTGAAGCGACCGGTCTTGGTCATGTTCATTTTTACATTTAATAAAGCTTAAAAATAAATAATTATACAAAAATAAATCACACATAATAATATTTTATGTATCAATGTATAACTCTTAAATCATTGCCTGTCTTAAAAATTATTTTCCACAGCGTGTATGTGTATAGTTTAATAAAATAAAATAAGAATACGAAATCAAATATGAACTCAAACAATAAAATATATACAAAAATATAACCGAACACAGAAACGTTTTTTAAACAATTTTTTTTTGTTTGTTTGTTGTTAACTATTATTAACAATAAAGCTTCGCCTGTATTGTTGGCGAGATATATTGTATCTGTTAAAATTGCTTGTTGGTTATGACAATTATCACCAAGCAATGTAAATTATTATGAGTGCTAAGTTCATGTACGATTACATAGTTATTTTACATACATTGAAAATGTAAATGGCTGAGTAATGGATTGATTGCAGAAATGAGGTATTGTAGATATATATTAATGTATTCAAATGACACATGACGATACGTCTACAAGTATAGTCCTTTATGAAGATCGTGTGTTTATCAAGCCTCTGGCGTTTAAATCGATCCTACTTAGGTCAATATCAGTCTTTAAAAAAATGCGCTACGGCTTATGACAGACATTTGATTTAACGTGATGTTATTGTTTTGTTTTTATTTTTTCTTAAAAAATACAGTTTAAAGAATTGTTTGTTAAAAATTGAGTTCTTTGAGAACACCTATAATTTGGAATAATCTTTGAGAAATGTTTACGGCATTTTATTGCTGCTGCTGAATACTCTCGAATTTTGGTGTTACGATCTGATCTTTCATTTTATTTTTGGAGTAAAGTAGGCCTGGCTTTTGGAGTAGTACTTTGTTTTTAGTCATGTCATGAGCAATGTTAGATCAGGTTTGATGGGGTTTTACATTTGTTGTTTTGTTTGGCATATAGGAGAAGCCACTTGCTCACGATCAGACATGCATGTAAAAAGCTTTTTTATTTCTTTATTTTTTAGCTGTGAATTGCTACATTATACAGTAAATATCAATCTTATTATCGACTACATTTAGCAAGAAATACTTTTTTTTTATCAAGATGGGAATACAACGGAAAACTTTAAATTATGCTGACTTCTCAAAGCTGCATTATCGCAGACTAAATCGGCTCTGTAGGCCAAAATATAGACTAATTATAAAAATATTTAATCCGTAATTTGTTTAACTCTTGGTTGGCACAGTTATGAAAGTAAATGTCAAAGTTTTAGGGGGTAATTATCACACGATGGTTTCAAGGCAACCACATTTAGTCCTATTTTGGGCTAAATCTGCAGTTGAAGTTTATCCGTATAAATTAGCATATAACAACCTCCGGTCTGTCTGTCTCATATCTATTTTGTATTTCCATTACAATAGTTTATTATTATTATTATGTAGAAGGCTTTCAGGTAATTTTGAATTGCCACTCACTCATATTAGATCATAACTTCTCCAACTATTTGAGAGTCACAATATTCAAATGAAAATAATCCAAAGAATTGTCAATGGTTATGTGCTCTGCTCAGGCGTTCCTAAATCACGTTTCAGTTTTCTGTGTCGGCTTGCGTGCGCGAGTGTGTGTGTGTGTGTGTGTGTGTGAGGTCTGCTGTGCTGACGTAATGTCTCAAGTGCGCGCACGTAGTCTAGAGAGAGTGAACGCATTTTGACCATTCACGAATCCTGTGCTCATTAGTTAATCTGCTTTCTGGCGCCATCTAAAGCACAAAAATAGAATCGCATCTGCAATTCTTTTCTGGGGAAAATTATTTTGTCTTTGCATTTCGTTTATTTTCTTTAAATATTTGTTGTTGTCGGTTAGCTAACAACCAGTCCGAATTCGTCTGTTGTAGGTTACATCTTAATAAGGACCTGTCAGAAACACTGATTTTTTAAAATTATTTGAATATGAATTGTTCTAGCCCACATAGTTTTAAGATTTGGCATGTTGTCTGAATTGATAGAAAACATAAAACTGCAATTAAAATGATATAATATAAAATAAAATAAAAACTATTCAGTAATACTAAATAAAATGCATATGTAAACCTCTGGAGATAATATGCAAAAAAATGCTTTTTATTTATACTTGGGCGATAGTTTGGCTCAAACAATTGACATTGTCGGAATGTGTTGTGAGACAGATTCTAGTTTTGTGAATGACTAGTTTATTGTATTAACGCCTTCATCAGAGCTAAAAGGCTAAATTTCTACTTCAAATGTATTATTTAGAAAATGTCAAGAAACGGTTATTAAATGTATTTATTTATTTTTCCTCTAAAAAACAGCAAACAGATATACGCTTGAGATATTGTCTGTGGCCTTGGCTTTCATTGTCTAGACGACCACCCCGAGGTTTAACCCCTTTTAACGGCGCACAGAATGAAACCTGAGAGAAAAGCCGGGCCATTTTATAACTTTTTAATTCCATTTGTATTCCTTAATTTCAGCATTCCACAAGTGTTGCTGGTTGTATTTAATTAGTATTTTTGCTTTTTCCTCTTGTTTTGTTTTATGAAGTTAATAACCTTACGAGATAGAAATCAATGACGCAAAGTCTTTGTCAGATACAGAAATACATCTGTGTGCTCATTTGTCGCACTATTTTTAAAACACGACTTGGTCCAATAATTGTATTGCTATAAAGTAACCAACTCACTTCTAACGGTGAAGGACGTAGATGGTAGAGATAAAAAAGAAGTATGAAACAACGCTGGATTAATCAGTGAGGCCTATAGATCTGAAATTCAATCAGAAATATTACCTAAATGTGCTTAATGTGATAACACATTAATTAGGCTAACTGGTTTTGTTCAGTCAAAAATAACATTGTTAAATAACCTAAATACGTTTGGTTATGGTTATAGCTCTTTTAGCTTATGTTGTCTTAAACCTGCAAAACACCAGTCAACAATGCGCGATACTCGATCTCGCGAGTTAGCCTAATGGTTGTTTTGCTTTAATATTTGTAAACAAATAGTTCATCGTGCATGTAAATATTTTAGTCATGATTTTATTGCATTCTCAGTCAACCCCTGAATTATCGTGCACTATTAAAACAATTTTCTTAGACAATAAACTACATTTATAAAAAAATGACACAAAATACAGAACTACAGAATATCAAAACATTATTTGGTATTTTACCATCTTGTTATTATTATTATTATTATTATTCTTTGTTTTCGTTTTATCCTCATTGGACTTAACGAAGAAAACCAAAGCTAAATGATATTAGGCCTATATGTACATTATTTATACGCCTTAGTTGTTATTTACTGTGTACATTACACTGTTGTGTTTAATCATCGCTTTAAAATAATTGCAGTGTAATTGTAATAATTATCGTTGTAGCTGCACGCATTTTAACAAATATATTTTATTTCGTATCATTTGTAATCTAATTTGTGACTGTAACAGCAGTCCATTAATTCCCAAACCTGCCAAATATGTTTAATAAAGCACAGGGTTCCAAACAAATAGCTTTAATTGTTCTGTTGTAGTCGTAAAGTTATATTCACAATGGTGAACGGACATTCCGTGGTTTGGCTGCAAGTTTGGCTGCAAAAACGTGATTTTTGAACAAATTAATTATTATTTGTATGTGATATATTTACTATGTGTGTGAGAGACTATGCAGGCCTATATTTTGTTGAAGTGGAGGTTGCGTTTTTTTTTCAAGTGCCTGTTTTTCCTACTTGTCACATTATACTGCTCTCTGTCGTTCCTTTGTATTGTTCCCTGATGTGAAAGCGAAGTTTGTGAAACTCCATCCGGGGCATAGAGTGGCTTGCGTGGCGTTTGTTGTCGTTCTCTTTTTCAGACTTGCGCGGTGGGTGGTAGCCCGTCCCCCTCCCCGAACTTGAAGTCGACCGCACAGCCAAGTGGGGTAAACCTGAAGGAGGGGGGTGTGGGCCACAATGCCAGACTAGATACAATGTGGAACGAAAAAAAGCAACCGAATGAGATTATATCATAACGTTAAATAAAAATATCTTCGCATAACACAGGCCTGTTTAAAGATGTTTTATATATTAAAATATGGTATTACATTCGTATATTTATTCTAACTATTATTTTGTCTAAACTATCTTTCTTTATATTTGAAACTGTTGTTTACAGAGTTTACAGTAAAAATGTTGTCTTTATAGCTACATGTTTGCGGGATTTCTTCATCTTGGTTGAGCAGCCTCGCTCTGTTGTGTTAAAAGGAGAGTAAAAATGGGGTTGCATTATGTAGAACCTACAAATTGCAATAAAATCTCTGCTTTGCAATTACTCATCGAAGATTTCCATTGTACTCGGGCCCCAAATTACAGCTGAAGCTTTCCAACACACTGCGCGGTATTTGTCTTGGGTTGACGACGAGGCAGAGCGTCGTCTTGGGGCCACCGATTTTGTATTTGTAGCCTATCATTCTGCTAATTATCGTGAAGAACTTGTTAGCATAAAGGAATCATATCATCATAATATCTTAAAAAGTCCGACAATCACACCTTACAAACTTTATGAAAGTTGCCCTAAACGAGGCTAATATTACTCACCTCCCTGTGCGTTCCTCGGAGGCACGTATAGGGTGCAAGGGATTAAGGGTTATGTGTTGAGGAAAAGTGAGGCCTATACTGGCATAATCCAGGTTTAAGGACCACGGTTAAACTAATGTATTCTCAGGCCGTCCACAACTCAGTTAAACTGTTTTATATAGGCTACTTAATGAGCTGCCAGGACAAAATTCACGTAATAGTTCCAAAACACATAACAAGGTTCTGAAATTTTGAAAGCTGCTGTAATTGTGTTAAATAAAATTAGGCACTGTAAGTCCACATAATGTGTCATTTATTCAGTAGACCGAGGTCGATACTTTTGGAACAGTTAGTTCGTCGTGTGAATTCAGCTTAGAATGAGTTTGTATTGCAAATCAATGATCTAATTATTATTTTAAAGCAATCATGTCTTCTGATTTAAAAGCATTATCATTAATCACCATACACATTTTGTGTCAAATAACTTAACAATGACAACAAAAAAGTAAGATGTAAGACTGAAAGGTATAGCGCAAATATTTTTAAATAGTGTTTTATATGAAGCCTTTGAAGTCTGGATTACAGAAGCGATGTGTAGGCTACACGAATTGCCTTTGTATCAAAAACATGTTTTATGCCGATGGTGTTATGATAGTATTGACCAGCCCCATATCACAGCAATTCGTAGATATTTTACGAGGTGGCTTATTCGTACAAATTCATACGATTTTTTTTTCTAAATTGTCCGTATTTTATGAGTTGCCAATTCATATGAATCTATACGAATGACCTACACCTAACCCCGCCCCTAAACCTACCCGTCACTGCGGGGTTTAGACAAATCGTACTTGAGGTCGTACAGATTTGTAAGAATTAGCTCGCAAGCCTTAAGTCACTAACATTGTGTTCTTGACTTACAAACTTCTAAGAATAGACTACAGTAGCCTAGTTGGCCTTATTTCATAAGCTAGGCTATATTTGTAAATTTAAAATAGGACATATAAAAATCACAGTCAGTCGAACACAGTCCAAATGATTTATGTTCAACTGAATGTTAATTTTTACAAACTATAGACCTATTTGCAAACCAATTAAAAATGTATTCGTAAAACTGTGTTCCTGTGGCTCAGTGGAAGAGCATTGCGTTAGCAGCGCAAAAGGTTGTGGGTTCAATTCCCAGGGAACACATATACAAAACATATATAGCCTGCATGCACTGTAAGTCGCTTTGGATAAAAGCATTCTGCTAAATGTAATTCATTCTGAACTTCGTTAAACAGTTTGGATCTGCAATTTAATCTTTCATTGTCAATATAGCCAGTGAGCGAGGATCTGTCAATTTCTTTTTCTAGATCACGTGATCCTGGCCTCAGTTGGACTGGATAGAGATGGATTTCCACGTCATCTTACGTCTTAAAATTTCTGCCTCGCGGATAACCCTACAACTCGGGTAAGAGGCACACGAGAGCTATGTTGTGGGCGTTGCGTATAGGTCTCGCTAGCCCAAGCTAGATGCTGCGCGGGTACTATGATGGATTTTGACGAGAGGGTTTCCGTTGGCTCCAACATGTATCTGCCCAGCTGCACGTATTACGTTCCGGGGGCTGATTTCTCCACGTTGCCCTCTTTCCTTTCCCAAAGTCCGTCTTCTCGTCCAGTTACCTACTCTTACTCGTCTAACCTGCCTCAGGTACAGCATGTCAGAGAGGTTACATTCCGAGACTATGCTATTGACGCGTCCAGTAAATGGCCTCATCGGGGTTCACTGGCTCAGTGTTATCCGTCGGAGGACATAGTACACAGGGAGTGTTTACCAGCGGCAACGACAGTTGGTGAAATGTTCCCCAAGAATAATGCATCTGCGTATTATCACTCATCGAACTCGACCTCCGCGTCCAATTTCTACGGCAATGTTGGAAGAAACGGGGTGCTTCCTCAAGCATTTGACCAGTTTTTTGACACGTCCTACGGGGGCTCAGACAGTGTAGCGAACAGCGACTATGCAGCGAGGCATAAAATGCACTCCAGCAAACAGCCAACGCCAGTACCCGCACCGGAGCAGGAGTCCGAAGGAAAGGAGAGACAGGAGACCAGTAGCCCCGAATCCTCTCCCGGGAACAACGAGGAAAAGACTAGCGGTGCGAGCAGTAAGTATGAGCTCATGCGAGAAAGTTTGCAATCTTGCGCGCTCCTGTTAAACATTTTATATGCTGTTTTATAAGCGTATAAGGTTTATGGAGGGCCTGAGATTTCCCCAACAAAACCTAGGCTACATATAAACTGTGAGAATCACGTGCTTGGAATTGAAATTGGCCATGAAAAGACTCAAAGCTAGCGCTTTTTTAACTTGAACTTTAAAATGTATTTAAGTGGCCGCAGTGATTTCACATGATTGTTTACAACAGTCAAGAGTAACAAGCACCTAGTTATTCTCAAATTAATGCATTAGTTATAAAAAAGTTAAAATGTTACACTGAAAAAAAAAGATTAATTGAATTTACTCTATTTTTGTAAGGTAAGTGGTTGCAAGCAATTTATTTTAGCTACATTTAAAAAAAATTTAGTTGACTGACTTCCAACATATTTTTTAATTAAATGCAGCTAAAATAAATTTATTGAAACCACTTACCTTTAAAAAAATGAGTAAATTAAATTATTCATTTTTCTCAGTGTGTATATGCAGACTATATTTCAAATTGTAACTTTAGTTAAAAAATCTGTGGTTTGTAGCCTAAATAAACTTTAGATTTAGATTTGTATTTGGTCTTTATTAACCTTAACAATGACAACCATAGATATATAGATAGACCGATAGATAGATAGATAGAAAGATAGATGTGTACTAACTTCTTTAAGTTATTTTTATGGCTATATAATAATCTTATTTTTCATAATCTAACACTTTGGAGTAATGATCGTGTGTTAATTTGTCATTTTCTGTTAGGTGGACCCAGGGTTCGCAAGAAGAGATGTCCCTATACAAAATTTCAAATCCGGGAGCTCGAGAGGGAATTTTTCTTCAGCGTGTACATCAACAAAGAGAAACGACTTCAGCTCTCACGGATGCTTAACCTCACCGATCGCCAAGTGAAAATTTGGTTCCAGAACCGGCGGATGAAGGAAAAGAAACTAAATCGGGACCGGTTACAGTACTATACCAACCCACTGCTCTAGGGCAAGGAAATAACAACAGATACAATACAACAGCTGCAGTAATGAGATCACATACGAGACGTTATACAGACTCTCAACTTCAAGTTCGTGACAAGGCACCATTCACTAAACAATTATAGAGAGCCTATAGGACATTGAAATTCACATTTTTAATACGGGTTGTTTGCGCTCGTAATAGATAAATGTATGCAATTTTTGGTGAACAGAAATTATTTAAAAACTCGTTATACACACTGAACATGGACTATTCCGCTTGCAGTTGTTATGGACTACGCGCGAAGATTGAGTGAAACTGGCAAACCGAATTTTGACAAGCCATTCCTATGGCGTGTTATTTTTTTTGTGGAGGAATGCTGTACATGTTGGCCTAATGACTTTGGTGTGACCATATATACTGCTAAAATGTTAGCGTGACTTCTCCCAGTTTCCAAATTATTTATTTGATTTGTCACCAAATATAACTTTCATCCATTGTTTTTAGTGAACACCTTTAATTAAGCAACAAAACATTTTCTTCCACGGCCGTATCTCGAGAATGTAAACGACTCATTACAAGCAACTGTGTACTGACTAAAATGTGATCATCGATCATCCAAAGTTTTCACTTGCTGCAAACTCTGTGAACACAGAAATTAAACAGACAATGAGCCTGACCGAACGGAGAAAATGCAATCTCGCTGAATCTCATCCCCAATCATAAACATTGTCGGACTCTAAATTGGTAATCTTTGGGGTGTGGACTCGCAAGCTTAAGAAATAAGGTTTTCACAATGACCTTGTTCCCCCATGTTCTACTCTGCACCGCTATGGACATCATCCTGGGGTTAAAATTAGGTTTGGCTGATTGTAACCCAGATAATCATCTTTACGACATTTACTTCCTAAATTAAATAATTAAAGGGGAACAACGTATATTTGTAGTACACCATTCTTTTCACACACACACACACTATATATATATATATATATATATATATATATATATATATATATATGCCTATGTGTATGTATATATATTCTTTTCAAATATACTTTAAGTGAAAGTGACGTGACATGTGGCCAAGTATGGTTACAATATCGGAATTAGTGCTCTGCATTTAAGTGCACACGCACACACCGTGAACACACACCCGGAGAAGTATATATATATATATATATATATATATATATATACTTGGAAATAGACTTGCGCATTATGTGCATTATAAAAAGCAATGTTTTGTTGTACTTTTATTCTTTTTCTTATGAACTCTCTCGGACCATATAAGAAGAAGCAATTGTTCCGAAAGTTATTCACTTGTTCACAGTGGTTTCAGTACTATTTGCACTTATCATCTGACTGTTTATGGCCGTACACGTAGTGTTCATATATGACAGCCTTGGACAGCCTAAGAGCAATAAACTAAGACAGTGGGAGAGAGAAAGAAAGTAGAAGAAAGGGGGAGAGAAAGACTAACGCTATCTCACGTATTCGAACATATTTTACGAGGTGGCTAATTCGTACGACCTCACTCGTACGATTTAGTTCGATTTGTCTAAACCCCAGTGACGGGTGGGTTTAGGGGCGGGGTTTGGTGTAGGTCATTCGTTCAAATTCATACGAATAGGCAACTCGTAAAATACGATTTAGCAAAAATCTTATGAATTTGTATAGTGAGGCGTACAAATTAGCCACCTCGTAAAATATGTACGAATTGCCGTGAGATCTGGAAAGACTGAGCTTTATGGTTGCTTGCTGCAGAGCGACATGGCCTGGCTGGCGCATCCTTTGAGGCTCTGAGGAATATCCGCCTAATTACGGGGACATCCTCCTTGTTGCTTCAGCAACACGACCATAAAAGCTGTCTGTGTCTGGAGCATTTGGGCAATTGCAGTGTGGTGTCATAAACCGTCTGAGAACCAAGGTTATTATAGCCACGATTCCAAGGGGACAGAGGCAAAGTGTTTGACGTGCGGCTTTCAGGAGTGCTCTTGTGCTTTCTGCCTGTTGTATTCATTTCACACGAAAAGCTTTTCCTGACGAGCGTTGTGCTGTCTTCTCGGTTGAATTTATTACTAATTATTGTTTTTTTTAGTGTTTTTCCCTCTATTTACATATTGACTTGCAGTGATAACTGTCCCACGAGTAGGTTCAAAGGGCCTCCATTGGGAGGCACTCGTGAGATCAATGTCATGGCCGTGGATCATTGATTAAACAGAAAGATATTTTCAGACTCAAATATTTGAATGACAAATCGTTGAATTGTTGTTTTGATGTTGTCTTAAAATATATATATATATATATATATATGCATATATGTGTGTGACCAGATAATATGGTCGATAAAGAGTCAAACTAGTTCGGGTTCGTTGAAACACATCAAATTCCCTGCAGGTGTTCCGACCGTAGGCTATATGCCTTAAATTCAGACAGTCACTAAAACATTCCACAACTTTAACCGTCTGGAACAGAACACACATTAAATGTCCACTGTTCTTATTATATTAAATATGATAGTGTAAAATATAACGGTATTAAAAATGCACTTTTACCACTTAATCAAAAAAGTTTATGGCAAAGGAACTATGCTCCGTCGATTAAGAAATTCATTAAGGATATACTAAAGACGTTTTCGCTTATATCTTTGAGCAAAAATTAATTGATTTTTAGCCTCCAGTAATTTATAGCCTGCAGTAATCAAGGATTAATAGGTCTCAGCAATGACGCGTTTAGTTCATTCGAGCTTACAGCGATGATTGAACATTAACGGGAGAACAGTGATATGCTGTCTGAACAGCTTTTATTTTCTCTCTCCCGTTGACAAATTGAATTATGTAATTTAAATGGTGTTTGTAATTGTGATACACAATCGTGCCTTTCCGCACTATAGGACTTAAGTAACAGCATGAATAGGTAAGAGCAGACGGACGGGTAGTGTTACAGTGCGTGTGGACTATTTGTCTTTATAGTGCAAAATAAATGCTTCCGCTGATAAGCAATAAAATGTGAGATTTCTGTTCTTGAGTTTCTCTTACAGCGAACTCGATCTTGGGAACAAAGAAACGTGGAAATGAAAGGTTTGAGTTTATTTAGCATTTATATAGCATTTCAGCTTTGGCAGGTATAGACATAATAACTAAAACACAAGCCTATGAAATACGTTTGGATCGACAAATATTAAACAAGTAATGAGTTATGTGTAAGGCGATAAAAACGGAAAAAGTAATGTCTGTATGTGTAAGTGCATGTTAGTGTAGTCCCCAAATTAGGCCTAACTTCATTAGGCCTATTATCTTAAACGTTGTCTAGTCTATGTCCTATATAATCTAAACACTAATTGACTAACCACTAATAAGATAAATTTATTGTTTTAAGTGGGAGGATTATTTAGCCGGTCTGTACTAAAGACAAAACAAATAGAAATACTACCATAACTAATCATAATAATAATGAGTTATTCTGTAGCTCTATCACATTTTTTAATGAAAGGTTTATGATTCAGAAAGTTGTATAAAATAAGTGGATACGGAAGAACAAACACGAAAGTGGGAAAAGGAATTGTTGCCAACACATTTGAATGTCCACAGTTCCTTAAATTACTTATATTGTTACATTAACTTCATAAAAGTTAACCAAGGGTTAGATCAATCTTATTTATATTAGGCTATTAAAAAGCACAACTTAAAATATCGAGAGAGATAAAGCGTAAGAAATGTGCACATATTTTGGAATATAAGACTGTTGGCCCTATAAACGATAAATCCCATTTTCACGTTTATTTTTAAACTTGAATTTGAACAAGCCAGTGTCGGTGTCAATACAGCGTGACACGTTGTGATGTCTGTGTTTTGTTTGTTATTTTGTTTTAGTATGTGGATATATAAATGATTAAAAAAAAATACGTTGAATTTGAAACGGTACTTTCTAATATATGCACCAGTAATGGCAGTAGTGTTATTTTTTTCTCAGACATAATTCTACAAATACTCAACATTAATTCAAGAATGATAATTTAGCCTATGTTTTGATGTTAACACGTAGGCTGTTGATAAACTGTCTCTCCTAATTTCGATGTTTTAAATTCGAAAATGTATGTGCTTGTGAATATAGGTCTTGATTATTCGAATTTTGATACATGTTTTAAAACGTTGTGTATTTTTCATTCACCGAGGGTGAAAAAAAGTGTGGCAACCCGCAATTTCACACATGCACACGTTTTAGCTCGTGTGCGAGAGGTTGAGCGCAGAATGACGCATGGCGCAAGAATATAGTCTTTCCACATCTGGTCTTTGCTGTCCAACGTTGCTGCTATACAAAAAGGTGACGCAGGCCAGGAGGGATGTGGCTCTTTGGGCTTCCAGGCTCCAACTGGTTGAAACATGCTCACTGAATTGATCGAGGACACCTCAGCACACCCAGCTTGTCAAACGAAGCTGACGGTGGCAAATTACCACCAATGAGCTTTCTCACGCAAAACTAGCTAGAGATAAGCAACTTCAGACAAATGTGGCTGCTCAAAACATAACTGTGACCAGCATAGTGATGTGGTTTGGAGAAGCTTGTGTCGCATCGTTAAAACATTTTGCCTCTGTCTTCAGGACATCAAAGAATTTCAAACCGCAGATATGAACTAAAATAGCATCCAGCCACACCCGAAAGAGGATTATAGTTCACGGAATGCGTCGGGCTTGTGCTTGGATCCGATTGTAGCCTATCTTGAAGGTCGATCTGACGTCGAGCCTATAGTCACTACTGCAGTGGCTGCCTATTTAGACTTCCACATATCTATTATCATGCAAACAAGATGGAGATGATATTAGTGTTATCTATACGCCGGATGACAACGACGAGGAAAAAACACAGGAAACGTAGCACAATCGGAAAATATGGCAGACTTACTTGGTGCAATGTGGCAAAGGTAAGGTCTATTATAGATCAGGGCTTTAATATACCTTTTATACTATTAATTAATTACAAACATTCCTTTGAAGCCATTATGTATCCATCTGTTGCAGAGATATATACAATAGGCATATATAGCCTAGCTAAATAGCATGTTAAATAAATTGGAATTGAATAAAAACCCAAATGAATTAATTGAATGTAAGTACTATATATATCCAGACATTTACTGACAGAAAAATACTTTAAACAACATAAACATAAATTGCTATACGACAGAATATGCATGGCTCAGTAAAAATAAATAAATAAATAGTTTGCCTACTAAACAGTGTCGACCGACTGCAATGTATTGAATTAATAAAAAGGCATATAGAACAAAACATGCTTAAAATAAGTCTATCACTTTTGGTATATATATATATATATATATATATATAAGATACAGTAATATTTCGACATTCCTTTCCTTTTTCAGAAGTGATCTCAAATATTTGTTACTTTGTGTCTTATTTTGAAACCAAATGCCTGAAACAACACAAATTTAATTATGCAGACCATAAAACTACGAGGTTTTTATTATGCAGCCTCATTTTGCTGTCATAAGCTTTACTAATAGCCATGTGCAATCTCGGAGTGTTCCGCAAATTGGCTAACGGAAGACTTTCCGGAAGAAGCGCTGTCCTTAGACGCTGTACACCAAACATCAAACCTTAAAGCTGGAGAAGAAGTTCCTCTACAGTCCAGGTCTACAAGATGTACTTGACTCAGGAGCGCCACCTAGAAATCAGCCACAGTGTGCATCTGACAGACAGGCAGGTCAAAATATAGCCTAGTTCTAGAATCACCATAGGAAAATGGAGAAAATGACCAGCGCAAAGAAAAAGAATCCTCGAAGTTTGTCACGGTTATGAATATTTTGAATGAGTTTATTCTATATTTATATATACATGAATGCATATAAATGAACCACATAATCATTGTCTATACACAACACGAATTACGAAATGTTGGGACGTTTTCTTTTATTAGAATAAAATGAAAACTAAAAAACGTTAAAATTGCATGAACCAATATTTTATTCACAATAGAACATAGAGAACATAACAAATGTTCATAACAAATTTTACACTTTTATCCACCAGATGAGCTCATTTAAAATTTGATGCCTACTACAGGTCTCAAAAAAGTTGGCAAAGCCAACAAAGGGCTGAAAAAGCAAGACATTTTAAAAAGATTCAGCTGGGAGAACATCTAGCCACTATTTAAGTTAATTGACATCAGGTCTGTAACATGATTAGCAATAAAAGGGATATCTTAGAGAGGCAGATTCTATCAGAAGTAAAGATGGGCAGAGGCTCGCCAATCTGTGAAAGAGTTTTTAAAAACAATGTTCCTCAATGTCAAATTACAAAGGCTTTGCAAATCTCATCATCTACAGTGCATAACATTATCAAAATATTCAGAGAAACTGTAGAAATATCTGTGCGTAAAGGACAAGGCCGAAGACCTTTGTTGGATGCCCGTGGTCTTCGGGGCCTCAGATGACACTGCATCACTCATCGGCATGATTCTGTCATTGACATTACTAAATGGGCCCAGGAATACTTCCAGAAACCACTGTCGGTAAACACAATCCACTGTGCCATCTGCAGATGCCAACTAAAGCTCTATCATGCAAAAAGGAAGCCATATGTGAACATGGTCCAGAAGCGCCTTTGTGTCCTGTGGGCCAAGGCTAATTTAAGATGGGCTGTTTTAAAGTGGAAAAGTGTTCTATGGTCAGAGAAGTCCAAATTGTATATTCTTGTTAGAAATCACAGATGCCGTGTCCTCCGGGTTAAAGAGGAGGAGGGAGACCTTCCAGCATGTTATCAGTGTTCAGTTCAAAAGCCACTATATCTGATGGTGTGGGGGTGCATACGGTATGGACAGCTTGCATGTTTTGGAAGGCACTATGAATGCTGAAAAGTATAAAAGGTTTTAGAGCAACATATGCTCCCCTCCAGACAAAGTCTATTTCAGAGAAGGCCTTGTGTATTTCAGGACAATGCAAAACCACATACTTCAGCTATTGCAACAGCGTGGCTTCGTAGTAGAAGAGTCCGGGTGCTGAATTGGCCTGCCTGCAGTCCATACCTATAAAGAACATTTGGCGCACCATTAAACGAAAAATACGTCAAAGATGACCATGAATTCTTCAGCAGCTGGAAACCTAAATTTTGGCAAGAATGGGACCAAATTCCAACACCAAAACTCCAGAAACTCATAACCTCGATGCTTCAAACTGTTTTGAAAAGAAGAGGAGATGCTACACCATGGTAAACATGCCCCCATCCCAACTATTTTGAGACCTTTAGCAGGTATCAAATTTGAAATGAGCTCATTTTGTGCATTGTATTGCAAAATTTCTCAGTTAAATTTTTTTTATGTTATCTATGTTCTGTTGTGAATAAAATATTGGCTCATGTGATTTTCAATTCTTTTAGTTTTCATTTTATTTAAATCTAAAAATCGTCACAACATTTCCGGAATTCGGGTGTGTGTATATATATATTAATGTATGAGCCCGGACTCATGAAAATGCATACAAAAAGTTGTGGTATTGATAAACAAAAAAATTACTTTGGAGTCCATATTATACCCAAGTGTTTGGAGTGAATATGATACGCCCGTGATTGTCATGCAAATAATATGCAGTTTTTGCGTGCATGTGATACGAAATTTGTTGACGTGCATATGATATGCGGTGTTCGAGTACATATGATACGCATCTACTCACGATCCTAACCCTACCTATTGCGTAGCATATACACACCAAAGTCGATTTTTGTATTTCAAAACCACGAGTTTTTGTTTTTATTTGACGTGATATTTATAAGCACATTCTTGAGATCTAGTTGTATGTGTGTATATATATGTGTGTGTGTGTGTGTGTGTGTGTGTGTGTGTTTGTTTGTATATAGATATAAACTTGTTTACCCTTTTAATTTTATGCATAATTTTTGGGAGAACAATAATCATGTGGTTCATTTTCCAATGTAAAATATATATGATTTCGCTTTGTTCTTGCCATGCCGTATGTCTAGTAGGCAGGCTAGGTTTAGTATGTTAACATTTTGCGAAAAAAAAACAATTTAATACATTGATTATATTGCAATTATTAATTTATTTTTAAAATCGCAATGGTATGCAGGCTATTCAGTCAGCTGCAAATATGGCTTGACCCTAAAAAATCTAACAAAAGGTTTCTCCGTGGTTTACAGTAGTATCAGATGTACTTAAAAACATACTAAAAGTTTACCAAAGTTTGTCTCCAAGAAAGGGCCCATTTTCAAAATGGCGGCCGTCAGGTCCTTAAAATGACCATTACTCCTTTGCATTCCTCCTAGTCCCTGGTGCCTGATACATGTTTTGGCCATGTAATATTCTAACTAGCATATTTTCATGATAGATATGTGATTACAAGTAAAATTATATATTAAAGCAATTGGTTACAAGCATAATTATGCAAAAATAAGTACAATTTGTCTTAAATAATTGCATATTTCTCCATTATCATATCGTTTTGCCTAGTGTTGGTGGGTCTGTGGTTCATAACCATTCTTTTGATTCCAATAAAGAATAAAATCATTAGAACAGTGTGGTACTGTAAAAATTATTAGTTATATTTTTTATAATGCATTTCATTTTATTTCTTTAGTTTTGTATATTTTTGTAAAGACTTTTCTTATTTATACATATCTTTTTCTATTTTCTTCAGTTGTTTCCTCTTATTCTGGTTTATTTTTTATAGTTTTTTGCACTGTGACCTTCAATAGATTTACCATTAGTCATCACACTCTTTCTCCCATAGACGTTGATTATAGTGATTCTCACAATTCCCAACTTGACATGGTCCACAAGCAGGCATGCATGGTAGTTCATATGCCATGCAACTGCACCGTTGTGTTCGGCAGGCAGTTGTGAAATTACAGTGGATCATCTGCAGGAGGCTTTTTGGGACAGCAGTCTTATTGGTCATAACTGGCAGGAACCGGTTGTCCACCAGTTTCCATCCCCAATCCACTGTGTTCATTTCACTTTCCTTTCCAATCCAAACCATGATCTGGAAGTAAACTCTTTGGCAGTGGTATTTGGTTGAGGACTCAGTAGGAGGCAGACGTTCTGGGGTTACAAATGATTTGGCGGTAACGATTTTCTTGTTCTTGCAAAAAAATGTTGTAGCACAAGGAGGCAAGTGAATCAGTGCTCTTTCCGCCAAACAACACTGCCATTGCCTTGGTCCCATGGTTCTCTATGACATTCCCTGCTTGATGTGGGAGCAGAAACACATTTGCACAGGACTGGATGGTTGATTCACCATTCACAAGTTTCTGGAATGCTGTCTGTTTGCCAACACTAAAAATGCGTGAAGTTGTATCACATCCTGTGAATGCGTGAATAAATAGCAACTGGGAACACAAGTCACTACCCAGGACTGTTCCTGAGTCCTGTGCCTTCCATCAGTATGCCTATTGCACCAAGTAGGTTCATAAAAGTATGAAAACCTCCAAGCATTAAGACTATACTTTTCAGTAGACTACTCTGTGGTGCATCCATGATTATCTCTGCTGCTTTCCAATACAGCAGCTGATCAAATGTAATAATGGAATGAGCTTTGTGTTTGATAGCCAGGTCACAAACAAAATCCAAGGTGGACAAAATACACGTTTTGTCTCCAGAGTACTGGTCAATCATTGGCAGGAACACAACTGATGATTGGCCTGGATGTTGTAGTCCTTGATGAATGATATGCATCATTCCCTGCCACACTGGGGTTTGTTGTTTGAAGTTCAGTGAGAGCTACCACAGGACATCAACTGTTCTGTCACAGCTGATCAGTGCTGGGAGGTTGTTGAACACGATGGTTTGGCGCACAGGTTTCGCAAACCGATATTCGATGACTGAGATTTTACTTTGCACTGCAAAATCTAGGTTGGTAATGTGTCTCCTTGGAATGATCCGGTCGTTTTTGCCCTGGAGTGATTGCTGCTATGATTCCCATTCCGTGGAAGGTCCCCTTACCATCAATAGTAAGGATGTTGTGGTCAATATTGTTCCCAGCAAAAAGAAGTGCCATGTCCAGCACATCTATGTTATCCGCTAACCTATCTGGGGCAACTGAACCTGCTGCATTCTTTTCAAAATGCAAAACTTCCTTGTATGATGAAGCAAATTCCAATCCATGAAGGGTATACACCAGGAATTGTGACTGATACATATGATGTGCCTGCAATGCAAGGCCAAGTTGTAATGGAGATACCACAGCATGTGGTCGTGCTGTCTGGACAATTGCCTGTCCAATTCCTGCAACCTTTCAGCTTGTCTCCTTACCCACAAAGAGACCATTCAAAAGTATACGGAGAGTCTCAGGAACAAACGAAAGGGCAGAGTCAAGCTCAAGTGACTTTGTGCTCGGATACTGATCCATAACGGATGTTACATTGTCTTGATAACACTTTTGATCAATCGCGCAGCTGTTTGAATGATCGCTTGTTTCTGGGTTTCTTCATCCTTTTCTTGTTCGCTGAAATAAGATCGTAGTATTTGTGATGTCCTCTCTCATTGTCACTATGTCATAGAGGCCTTCCCCTTCAGTGAAATGTACATTGTCCTGGTACTGTTCTCTCAATTTTCTCTTGAGGTATTGTTTTCCATATGGTTCAGAATCTAAGTTTGTCAGAGATTCCTTCATTTTGTCTCGAAGATGTGTAATTGTCAACTGTTCCTCATCATTACTCTCGAGGTAAGAGCAATTTACCTCTTTCACGAATGCCTGCTCCTGATCTTCAGTTTTGGACCGGCCAGACTTTCTGCGCTTTGCATTTGGGTCTTTCTGGAACTGTATCAGTATGTTATATCCATAACAAAAGGTACTACTGCATAAGTGGTGGTAAACACAGTCTGCAGCATGTAGATCACGGCGTAACACTCGATCCTGCCTTTTACAGTGAAAACCCATTGATCTGCACGATTGTCACAACACTCAAGAATGGTCTCTGCGAGTGTATCAGTCTTAACACTACTTGTGTCTTTACTTCCATGTGTTATCAAAGTCCCACAGAAAAGACAATCGGTTTGGCTGTTGAAAGGACCAGTTGCTACTCTGGCACTTCTTTTTGGTGGCACAGATTTACTCTATTGTTGATTTTAATGTCTTTTTTATTTATGTACTTCTGTCGACATTTTGAGTGTACTATTTCACCAGAGGAAATGTGTACGTCATTGCCTCTTTGTACACTTGCTTTGTTGATTCCATCAGCTCCATTCTGATGAACCTCAACCACATCAGAGCCGTCTATTAAGTTTTTATAGCAAATGGGGCAAGTTTCTTGGTTTACAACAACATGATTCACCATCCCAGTTGCTCAAAAAAAAAAAAACACGTGATGCGACCCGCTCACAACTGGCACTCACACCTCATGTTTTCGGCTGAATGCAGATCCGGCGCCAAGAAAAAATGAATAAAGATGAAAACCAGTGCACACTGCTTACAGTAATCTCACAAAAACATGTATTCCATAAGTATGTAATCATGTCAGTGCAGACAAGTCCAATGATTCATAGACCCAGAAAACATGGGGTTAGACACCAGGGTTACTTGGCTAGCTCAAATAATGAAGGAGTTAGGATATTTTATGTGCTTCCAGCCCATCTTGGACACCATCTTGAAAATTACACCTTTCTAGTGGTCGAACTTTGGTAAACTTTTAGTATGTTATTAGGGACACCTAATACTACACAAAACAGCTGAGAAACATTTTGTTAGAATTGTTTTAGGGTTAGGAGTTTTTTTTCATACATGCAGCCGCCTAAGTCATTTTCTTTATTATTTTAATCCTAATAGACATTATGCAAGAATCATGAAAATTGTGTGCTGGCACATGCGTTTTACTTTTATACAAATGATCCTGGCTATATAGGCTTCTAGCCTAAAGCATATGGCTAATTGCAAAGGCGAAGTTGTGAATTCAGATCGCCATATAGTCGAAACAGTTTATTCTCCACAAGGAAATTGTAAACCATTGTAATGTTTGCGAATTTCGAGTGTATATCTATCTATCTATCTATCTATCTATCTATCTATCTATCTATCTATCTATCTATCTATCTATCTATCTATCTATCTATATATCTATCTATCTATCTATCTATCTATCTATCTATCTTTAAATTAAAACTACATGTATGAAAGTATGTATGAAACCTCTGCGACGAAACAGAAAAACAAATTATTTAGTGTTCTGGCATCAGATAAAGAATGTGCTTGTATGTGTCTAAACATAAACGGCTATACTGTTGATTTTCAGTGCATATTTTGCATTTGTGCAGCCTATACGTTATAGATTTTTGAAGTCAAATTTCGTTTTGCAATGAAAATTCCCGTTATCTTCGGCGGAAATGTACAGTATTTAAGCATATTTCAGCGAAGGGCCACAACATGTACAGACACCGGTCCGTGGAATTATGGCTAGTTTAGTCTGCTTTTGTGGCATTTTATTGATGGCTTCTTTATGAGGCTCACTTTTCTGAGTGACTACCCTCAGTAGAGACTGGACTGAGGCAAGAATGAAGACGTTCGCAGTTCAGGCAATGGAAAACAGTAATGTGTTTGGTACGCCGTTTAATTTAAATCAAGTTAACACAGGTAAGATGCGATTCTGATATGAATAGTCTTGGCTGTTACAAAAAATGCATGTTGTATGTAGAAAATGCATATTAAAAATTAGACGAATGGTAATGCGGGCGATTAGTTTTGATATCAGTTGTTTTGTCTGAAGAGTTGAAAGGAGACTGTTGAGTGGTTTAGGTAGTTTCATGTTGTTGGGATTGTATATTTAAACTCTGCAACACGAAACTGTCTTAATTGCCCCAGTTTCAGTCGTCTGTAACCTAAGATCTACTTTTTTTCACCAAGTGGACATCGAAAGGGTCCCAAATAATTTTAATTTCCATAAAATGTAAAGCATTAATATTATTTCAGAAAATTTATTTTGAACACAATCGTAAGTTATTTGATGTGTGCATTTTCGGACTGAATGTAGACACTGATTTGTTGAACTCAGTGTAGACACTAGACAGTACTTGACAAGGCCTCGGTTACGTCCAATACACGGCAATCGAATCTTGTCTGCCGCAAGCAACAGTGACGAGCTCGAGAAAATGCGTTCCAGGCTTCCGCCTATATATAGCGCCGTAAGAAGTGGCTGAACACAAAAGAAAAGATTGACTTTATGGTGGCTCTCCAGTGCAGCTAAAGGGAATTTATTTGTGCCTAAAAAGCATGAATAACGCCTATGGTAAAACTTGGTTGTGTTAACAAACAACCGGGGTGATGCAGTTTATGGCCTCAAAGGGCAATGCTGTTTCCGTCTCTCTATTCTTTTTTGAGAAGTAGTGTCGTTTCCTGCTGTAAAATAGTAATATCCTTCTGAAATCCCTTCTGGTAATCACGGATGGACGATTAAACAGTGTGAACAATTATTTAATTACTTAAAAAAAAGTGATATTGCATTTTCATTGTTGTATGACACTCACAATTACTGAGCCAATATGCATTAGACTTTCTTGTATATATATGTCAGTTGAAAATAAACTTGATTAACATTTTTAATGGTATTTACTCGCTTTTACTTGAGATTCGTTTATTGTATTGTGCCTGAATTTCCTTCCTTTTCTTTTCTTGTTTTATTTTATTTTATTATTATTTAGTTTTTTTACATTTTGTGTGCTTGTCCCGGTAGGCTAAATATTGTAGAATGCATAACGTCTTTTAAATGCTTTTGGTTTGACAAACATAATTTATATCAAAACGATACATAAATGGAATCCAATTATAACGTTTTAACGTTTTATTCGGACAATGATTGTCGAATAAAACGTACAACAACAACTTTTATAATAATAATAACAAGTATCAATAATAATTATTATTAGGTTATATTAGTAATTTGCTATATTTGTTGTTATTATTTCCAATAGTATTCGTGTTAATAAAAGCTCTTTAAGTTTTAAGTGGCACTTTTTATTCTGTACCAAGTCACTTTGAATGTCATAGCTATTTTGATGTTGTCTTTTCGAATAAGCAGATTAATATAATTTGATAAATGTAATGTTGTAATTGACAAATTGTATGTTTCCATATTCATCGTATTCTTTGCGGATTTAATACTTTGAGACATTTAAGAATTCTGTTTTTTACATTTTGTATATTTTTCAAGACAATTTTTCTTAAATAAATTAGCAAATACAAAAGATTCTTGAAAATCAATTCGAATACTTTATATCTATAAAGAACAGTCTTGCTTTTCTACTGGGATGCTACTGATACTGGTAATATACGAGCAGTAGCCGCTAGCTGCTAACCAGTGAATTTTTTGCTGACCATGGTAGCTTCCCATGTGAATCCAGGTCGTCATGTACAATGTAATGTAACTATTTTATCTCATTGGTTAAAATATTAAAACTGCAAAGCTCAAACTGCACAAACTACTAAAACTGCACAGCTAACAAGTAGGGAACACATATTATGTGTAGTATATGAAACAGGCCGTTATATCTGTATCTAATTCTTCTCAATTTGTCGTATAGTTATAGTTTGAATGTATTTCTGGCAATGACTCCTGTCCATGATGTTTATTTGCAGAAAGGCTCGAATGCAGTTAGTTCACGTGAGACATGATATTTTGTAAACAATAATCCTTGGGATTATGCTTTAAAACATTAATCTAAACAAATTCAGAGAATAATTCTATTTGTATTTAATTTTGTAAATATGCCCATATTTATTTCTGACCGTAGCTCGATGGTTGGTTTTACAGGAGAAGATTAAAAACAAAGCAATCTTTTATTTTAAGCCTACATACATTCCATTGATTTTTTTTTATGTTCCAATGGTCACATGTGCACCTTACCCAATCAAATGGCAGTTTGCGCTCAACTTATTAGCTGACTGGTGCTTTGTGAGGGGGAAGTTGCCTCTCCATTTTCAAAGATTGTTATTTTGTGAGCGTGTTAACTGTATGTGTGTGTTAGTGTTGTTATGTGTGTGTATGAATGAGAGTGCGTCCCGGCCATGTCGACATCCGGAGCTCTGACAGGATATTATGTTGACTCTCTTGTTGTGCCGGACAACGAGGAGACTCGCTTCTCCCCAGTTTCAGGACTCATTCAGCACAGGCCCTCCGTTCTAGCCACAGACCATACAGAGGTCGGTCCCTGCACATTCCCGGCAAAGCAACCCGTTTATTGTGGCTCGGGTTGGGGCCACATCCCAACGCATTACTCTAGTGGTGTACCGTCAGTGTATCAGCCGCATACGCAACCTCCAGTAGCCGGGGATTATGTGCAGTCTTGGCTTTTGGACTCTGCTTGTGGGCTGCCACTCACTGAGATACCGGCGATCCATCGTCACTATCATGCCAAACCTGATACAAATATAACGAATGATAGCGGCACAGGGGCCAGTCACATGCCGTACTCCTTTCTGGAGGCTTCACTAACGGAGGATGTTCTACCGACACTGAGACAGTTTCTGACCGGAATGCTGACAAGGGAGGCGATATAAAGGAAAAACTGGGCGCTGATCCAGGTAAGGCTGGCCAAATGGTGGAATATATGAGTATAATTATATTACATTTATATTAAGCACTGTTGATAAATTCCTGCATTTTAACATAATTCTCATTCTAGTTAAATGCTGTAAAATCGTGCGAAATAGGCTATACACTTCCGTTTGGGTAACTGTGATTTATGCCTTGGTCTGGATTTTAGATATATAGGGTCTTGTGTTGTAATCATTCTCTACTCGCTTTTGCTTTCGAAACCCTCATTCCCTTCCCTCTACCTTTCCCCAGAAAACCCTGTGTCCAACTGGCTACACGCGAGCTCGACGCGTAAAAAACGATGCCCTTATACTAAGCACCAGATCCTCGAGCTGGAGAAAGAGTTTTTATTTACCACTTTCCTCACGCGCGACCGGCGGTACGAGGTCGCCCGTCTACTGAACCTCACGGAGAGACAGGTCAAAATTTGGTTCCAAAACCGCAGGATGAAGATGAAAAAAATAAACAAAGATGGAACGAAGGCCGTCTAAGAATGAAGCAGTCTTTAGGTGAGGATGTGAGATAAACCATCCTTTTACTGAAATGATAATGTCGGGGAATTTTAAATTGGGTCTTGTGTTGTTCAAGCATTTTCTTAAAGCATGCTGGGATCCAATACTTTGATGTATTGGATTAGGCTATTTGTTTGTCATATGTGGTTCCATTTTAATAAACACGGCACAAATATATTTTTTAGACATATTTTCAGATTCTGACGCTGTATTTATTTATACATTTATTAGTAATGAATGAACATGTGATATATATATATATATATATATATATATATATATATATTTTCTTCAAAGCGTTTCCTACATTTTCAATAGAAACAAAGAGGCCCAGGATTAAGTTAATTTACTTGAGTATGAGATCATGTACCCTTATAAATCATTTCCGTTTGTATGTGTCCTTAGAAATGTTGTGTGGACAATTGTGACATTTTAACTACCTAGTCACCGCTACCTAACTATTTGTTTTGAATCGACCAAAATATTCACGCCATATCAGCCGATGTGATATTGGGTGAAGTTCAGGGAATAAGTAAAAGCATATATAATAAATACTGAGCTGTAGAAAAGCACTGTAGGCAACTTTTCAAATACCTCATGGTCCGTTAATATTACTTAGTTTTTGTTTTGTTTACTTACATTTCTCAGATGTAATTTGTGATTTTATTTATTGCATAATAAAAGCATGTCACTTCTCCAAACAAGTCTCCTTTAGATTCCGTAGTCCTCGTGGCCTTTTAAATAACAATTACGTTGATGTATTAAATTACGTGTTTATGTAAACATTTTATTCTACATATAGCCTATATTTTTTATTGTGTTATAAAAAAATGTGTTTAAGTCTTATAAAAACGCAAATTTATTTTATCTATACCAGGAGATCAGAGAGATGGGTATTTCACAGACCTGCCATCAACTCTTGAGGAATGTGTTCTGAGGCCAGGTTATGCTGGGCGAGTTTGTACTCGGGGAGAACAAGCCCGTAGACCGGTCTGGCAGACGAGGTTGTTAGCTGCATGCTGCCATAAAAGACAATTACTGCTATAACTGTTTATGGTGTGCAAAGCGCTGCGAAGCGAGAGAACGCAACACAACAGAGAAATTATAGGACTCGACAGCTGGGGCCAGTGAGCAACGCACCAAGTGAATCTGTGGAATTAAAAAAGCATAGTCTTGACCTCCTTGATGAGGTACTTTTGCTCAACGTGATGTCTGTTCAATCATACAAACATTAAACTATAAATATGAATGTTTTATGTTATGTACGGCCTACTGTAAAACCTATACCGGCACAGGTACGGGGAACTTTGACTTCAAAGACCTCACCATGGAAACAAGGCAGTGAATCGCAGACACGGCAACAGACATTGGCATTCCATTTCAATGGTTTTATGGCCGTCCAGACACAATTAGACCGTTTCAAGAGGCCCGACACCCATTTGGAGAGGTGTTTTTCCTTCACTCACCCTTCGCTTTCAGAGAGACTCGGCTACGTGCACAAAAAAACTGCGGAAATAATCTAGTTTTATTAGCCTCTGATCGTATGCCCTACGGCAGCCTTTGTGTAGGACTACACGATGAAATGGAGGCAGTACAAATTCTACAGAAGCTTCAAAGCATACTGAATCAAAATATATATATATTCTTGCTTTCATTTGCAGAAATTAATTTGCCCATAACACACTTTCTAATCGCGGACGTCCAAGCATAAACGAAACCACTCAATCGTCAACGTTGTCTGCATTGTAAAACAGTCTGACCACTTGATGTCAGTAAAACCTCAAAATCGCGACTATGTTTGAGTGTCTCTACAACGTATTTTCAATAGCATCCATGTTCCCGCTTTCTTTTTAAGTCTTCATTATTTACATTTTTGTCTGATGAAATTACAAACAACAAAATCGTGTTGATGCTTCCTGTTCCTTCTTTTTCAAAATCATTTAAGTCATGTCTGGTTTATAATGGTCTGGAATTTTAATTAGCAGCATTGGCTGCCCACTGCTCCGGGTGTGTGTTCACTACTGTGTGTGCACTTGGATGCGTTAAATGCAGAGCACAAAATCGGAGTATGGGTCGCCACACGTCACTTAATTTTGTTTCTTCCATATATATATATATATATATATATATTAGATGTCAATGTATTATTTTATATGATGTTTTATGATGAAAATCGCTGTTTTTAAAAATAACCCGTAAAAAAAAAGTAACCCGCAACTGGGTAAATTCTATAGAGCACATGTTGGATAAAAGGAACCCAGCAATGAATTATAGAAAACGTATCAATAAATTAACAGTGGATTTAATTTTGCCTACCCAAAATTAGACTATATGCCTATAACAAAATTACACTTACTAACTGCTAATGGAAATATTAATTTGGTAATAAGTTAATTATACAAATTTGTTTAAAGCCCATAAATAAGGATAACATTTCATTAAAATTTTGGAGAAAAAAATATACTCCCAAAGTTTTAGGAGGTGGAAAAATCACAAGAGCAGACTGCACTGGCATCTGTGGAAATACAACTGCTATCGTATAGCGTGGACTGGGAAAAAAGGCTAATAGGCCTATAAGGAAAGCCCATGTCTATATTCACGTTGCTAAAATTATGTCGAAAAAATATACAGCGTAACCTTGTGTGTTGTCCTGTGAAAATAACCTAACATACTCGACCCAGCGTTTTTAGAGCGTAGACAATCTAATTTATCTATTTAAACATATTTAAGCTTAAAACACGAATACAGACTATTTTAAATAAATGTAGGCCTACTTTCAATAATTTGGACTACACTGTGTTTTATTCGGAAACGGGTTTCTTGTGGCAGAGTTAACATTATAGCCTAATGTTCCTTACATAAGATTTTATTTTACGTCAAGTATTCTTTGTTTTCTTCATCTTTTTCTTTTGTTATTGTATTTGTTTTTATTCAAACATTTTTTTTTTAAACTAATAATTAACAAATATAAAGTTGTAATTAAAAATCCAATATAGCCTACCTCTTGATCTTGTAAAATAATGTAACTTTTAATTTTGCATACTATATTTGTACTTATTTATAGCATATTAGTAGAGAGGCTTACTCATTTTCATAATAATCGTGATTTGCGGTCCATGGACTAATTCATCAGGTTAACTAGCCTACTGTTCTTACAAGCTGATGAAAAAGCAGAAGCAATACTTATTGGGTGTCTTGTGCTTGCGGAGTGATCATGTGACTTCATGGGCCCAATGCCAGAGAAGTGGGATTTAATATGAACTCCAGCTATAATGGGATTGCATATTACCCTAGCTCGTAAAAACGGCACCGAGGATTCCTGCTCAACAAATCAATCAAGTATATGAATTAGAATTAAACTGGAATGTCTTATAGTCATATGCAGCGAGCACTCACTCCCCTTGAACACTGGCCAAAACATTTTGCTTTGCGTAAAGTGTGTCGTCTGGAGGAAATGACTGTTTCTAAAATATTGCTTACACATGACGCGGTCAAGCTGCGGACCATCCGATCATCGGGGATTTAGAAAGGTCTTGGACATCTCCCGCCCCAAATTCATATAGCAAGCACGAACGGACAAAACCTGTGTATCTTTAAATGGGAATTAAGGTATGACTTTCACGTTTATTTGAAACAGATTGTTGGGTATCCAGTGTCAGAGGCTAGAGACGTGTCCTAGGCTACAACTTCATCCATTAAACCACCGATGCCGCTGTTGCATGTGAAGTCGTAAACGTTTTAATCTCTCTGCTCTGTAGTAATAAATTAATTACTCTCTGTGTCTTAATTGTGAGAATGCGTATCTGGTTGCATAATTGATTTCTCTCGTCGTGTCCGCTCCCAAGATGTATAACCTACACTGTTAAAGAAAACACGGATTTTGTTTCTTGTAGCTGCTGACCAAGATCTACTAGCTCACAGTTATATAAACTTGCATAATGTAATATAATTAATTAATTAATTAATACAAACTAAGCATTTTAACTAAAAAAATAATAATTAACTGCTTGAGCGGTGACGTCGCCCTAACTAATAAAACGTCACAGCATGTCTCTCCTAGAAGAAATCGTGTAGTTTATGAAGAAATTCGTATACCTTTAGGCTACGTTTATATTTCGATCATTAGGATTTAAGCCAGTATTGACGAGGTGACAAGCCAACATTACATCAACGGTAGGCCTGCTGTAAACTGTAGCATATGTCACAAAGCCATATAGACTCAGGAGGGGACACTAAATGTGAAAACTCGTATGCATATTTGTGCATAGACTATTTAAATGCTATAAAGTAAACACGTAGTCACATAATTTACATCAGTACGAAGTTTCTAAATTCTGGGAACATATAAACTTAACACCCACAGTGGTAATGTGGACACAAAGAACATTGGTCGTATAATGACAGCTTTACAACTAAACAATCCAAAACCTTTTTCTCTTGTAATCCTATATATCTTAGTTGACTTAGACTGTAAGTGTCACGTATACTTTTATTGTGGTCTGTTTCTCCGATACAAATATTTAAATAGGTTTTTGAAGGCGAGTATAAATTGTCTTCCACAATATTTGAAGACATTTAGCCTATTATTAATAACTATACTTAAGCAATAGTCTATTTATTTAAATCGGTGTTTATTTGGTTAAATTATTAGCAGTAGGCTATAACAACAATTCAACAACTAATGTTAAAAATGTTTAGTTATTTCACTGTAGCCTAATTCGGATAAATCTATAGTTACCGTTTCAGTGAGCTCCTCCTATTTGTAAAATGGCGCCTGGCTGCAAACATTGCTTGCCCCCACCTCTATCCTCTTCCCTAGAGAAGCTATAAATCTGTTGTTGTTTATGAAAATTTACTACTTTCCCGCACAACTTTATGAGCTGCCGCTAGCTCCTATTGGCTACCATTTGGTCACGTGTTTTAAGGCCACGTGAACGTTAACTTTTTAATGTGTATGCATCCCTACCCAAAATAGAGCTGCATTCTTCTCCTGACCTTGCTTTGTCTAGCCGCCTTTTACCTCCGCCTTTCCACATTTTCTTCGGTTGTTATTTTATTGCCTTTTAATTTAAAGATATAATATTCTACATTCGCTACCATCGAATTGGACATTACATTGGCTGACAGTAAAGAGAGAACGTCTCATATTGTTTGGCCCACTATGAGATGATAAAGAAGCTTTCCGAAGAGCTGTGAAGTATTTTTCGTCACCGACCTCGGTTTCTTGCCTTCGTCGACCAACAGACATACTGAGTGGTAAGGAATCGATTTGTTTTGAATGGGCTACGGTCGAACATGTCTGATGTCATGTAGCCTAATACTGCGCATCTTTTCTTTTTATTAAAAAAGCGGTTTGTCTGTTTTTTTGTTTGTTTGTTGTTCTGGATGGAGAGGTCGTCGTCGTGTTTGTTGATGCTGCTGTCTTTCTTGCTATTTATTATCCACAAGGCTTTGTATACTGTTGTGCCTTAAAAACTGTAGGGTGTCTTATGAATAGATTAGCCCATATCTAAAGCATATTTTAGTCATGTCTTGATACTTTAATTAAAGAAGGCTGATTAATAAAGCTTATATTCCTATTTTGATCTTTTTTGTTTGTTTTGCATTAGCAAAACAGTAGGCTATTTGTATTTGAAGAAGTAGGTTATACCCTACCTCTGTGAGAAGGTTGTGCAATTCAGTATGTCGATATAGCCTAAACAGTTTGTTGAATTTGGTGCTATTACACAAAGTAATAAGGCAAGAGTAAAGGCAAGAGTTGTGGTGTTGTAAATGTTTCAGAAAAGTTTGTTTCGAGCAATAGGTATATTGCTTAATAATAATAGGCCTATTTATAATTAGGGTGCAGGTTATGTTTTAGCTTATGTAGATAGCCTTATTGAAACGCTGCTACAAATAACCTTTTCCCTCCAAGCTTCATATATTAGAACTTGAAAATCATCGTACGAGAGATATGCAGTCATCTGCAGGTCAACTGCAAAATTACACCTAAACGTATTACAGACTAGGCTACATACGTTTACAATGTGAGTTTACATTTATTAAATTCAAAATGTGTAATTTTCATTTAACTTATTTTCTCAGCAAGCAAAGCGTATAAATCTTCTTGAACGCTCTTAATATCTAACGTCTATCGTTATCAAGGAAAGAGGTCCTATAGAATGTTTAATTTATAGCCTAAATAAAATATATAAATACAAAAGAGGACAATATAACAGCTTGGCATAATTATGTAGATCTGTGAAAGACGAGGTAGAAGGTGGTAGCCAGGCCTTCATCAAAACCACCACTGGGTGGTGACCTACCACTTTGCTGCAGCAGGTTTTAGTTCGTTTGTTCAAGCTATCCTATCGATGTAACAGATGCTGGAATGTGAAGTGAAAATAAATCATTCCAGATAGATCCTACAGATTCCAGATCCTTTTTTACTTTTCATAGCAATGACATTATACAGAAAATGGTCTTGTCAGGTTGTTTGAAACATCTGCAGTACCAGAATGTGTAGAGCTCTTGGTTTTGCCACAATGTGGGACAGTCTAAAACGCTTAACGTGAAAAATGCTTAACGTGGCTTATCGTACCTAAACAATAACCGGGGAAAACATTTCTGTCAAATCTTACTTGTAATAAACACTAACTACTGTCAAAAGAACAAGTCCTTATTTCACAGATATCGTGAATAATTTCACGTTAAGTGTTTACTCCCCCATAGAAGTCCATTATAAGGAAATAGCTTAACGTGGTTTAACGTACCTTATAATGACCGGGGAAAACCCAATTTCTGTCAAATTGTACTTATAATAAACACTTTCTGCTGTCAAAAGAACAAGTCCTTATTCCACAGATAAAGTGAATCATTTCGTGTTAAGCGTTCTCAACCATAGAAGTCTATTATAAGGAAACTTAACGTGGTTTAACGATCACAATGGCGGGGAAAAACAAACTTCTGTCAAATTTTACTTAGAATAAACACTTTTTGCTGTTCATAATCATAAGATGCTGATGTTTTTTCCTGCTTGTACCTCAGTTCATCAAGGAATCGGGGAAAATACAGTGAACTGTATGAAATATATATCCTTTTTATATTGTTTTAGTATTCAGATATTTTTTTCTTTAATGCTCTTAAAATAGTAATTAACAACTAAATGAGCCAATGTTCGAAAGGATAGGCCAAGTCTGTTGTACAGCGTCTCCTGAATATGTAGAATTGATCGAACTAAATCAGAATTAACTAAAACAAATGTTAAAATTTTTATACCAAATATGGAATTATAAAAGAATGAGGCGTAGCCTATTTTAAGTGGACATGTCATTCTCGAGAATCAGATCCTCTTTTTGTTTTACTTTTTTTATTGATGTTGTGTTCTTGTACGATTACTTCAAACCTATAGTTGCGTGTGTTTCTGAATCTACTAAATCCATTAGAAATTCTGGTGCGCGTGTTTTGTGTGCAGGTCACGGCGCATTGTTTCAGCAGATACCATTTTTCTACCGCAGAGTCGTTACCCTTTGAATGACCCCATCGTGTGCTCGCCTCAAGTCTGATGGTTTAGGTAGTCCCGCCTCTAACCAGAGGATGGCGCGCTGCTACAATCTTGCGAGCACACAGCTAGTTCGGTGAAACTCTTGTTGCGCGCTCCCGTGTAAAAACAATTCCACCCTGATTTCCTGCTTACGCGTGAGTTTACCGCTGGAGGTCACAGAATAGGATTTACGACTGGTCAACAAAAACACGTGACTCTAAGCCGTACCCCATATTTGGGAGTCTACGTAAGGGAGCATTAAGTCTGTCTGTGTCTCACTCATTTCCATAATTCATCATAAATTGTGCAAGGGCGCAATAGAAGCTCAAAACCATCAAGAGACACAAATCAAACACACACAGCAGAAGTGTCCTCTCCATAAAGGTAGTTGTAGTAACTAAAAATAATTATAAGGTAATTGTCAACCAATGAGCTCTTATTTTGTGAACTCATTTTGCGGTCGCTATCCAAATGGCGCGGACTATCCCTTACATAACTATGGAGATCACAGCTCTAGTAGCCAATGCAGAGATTCTACGGGCATGCATTCGGGCAGGTATGCTTTTGGCTACAATGGAATGGATCTTAGCACCGGGCGCTCTACCACCGGACACTTTCTCTCATCTGGTGAGCGAACTCAAAGCTACACAGACAGTCCAACTGCGACGCCTGTCCGGTACAATCAACCGGTTACCGCGTGCAGCGCTGAGCCTTCCTCTGACCCTCTCCCGTGCTCATCCTTAGCCAACTCTCCTGTCAGTGAGCAGTCACACCGCGCTCTGAAAACCTCACTACCGAGCACCGCTGGCTTTACTACCAACAGCGTCGGGACGGTTCTCAGTCGCGAGGACGTCTCTAAAGCGTCCAGCACTATGGAGGAAGAAAAGCCACCGGGAAGTGCGCAGACAGCTGCACAGAATGCATCCGATTCACCGCAGATTTATCCATGGATGCGAAAACTTCATATAAGTCATGGTAAACTGCAAACATTGAGTTCTGCTTTTTTTTCTGTTTGTGTTCTGAGTGTTGTCATTTGGGTGTGAATGACCTCTTGTTCAATTTTACACAAAAGTTTACAGCTAGTTTACTTTGGTTTTGGACATGTCTCAGCCAGCATGCTGTCCTATTTTACAGACTCCCATATTTCATAAAAATGTTTAAATGGATTTTCTTTTATAAATATGAAAATACCTAATTATATTATTAATTGTCTTGTCGATTATACAGTAACAAATGTTCAGTGCTATTCATGAAATAAAACTGATTTTATTTTAGATCATTTGAGGAAATTTCCCGAATTCAATTTTATGCTTTCTGTCCCTGAGAATGTCACGCATGCTTTGAGGTTGATTCATATCCTTTCAGCAATGTTTTGTGTTGTGCATTACATAATTTAAATTATAATACATTAAAATTCATATTTCAATGTCATATTTGTGTGTAACAGATGGTTTGGCCGGACCGGAGGGGAAAAGGCCCAGGACAGCCTACACTCGCTACCAGACACTTGAGCTTGAGAAGGAGTTCCACTTCAACCGGTACCTGACACGTCGCCGAAGAATTGAGATTGCACACACGCTCTGTCTCTCAGAGAGACAAATTAAAATATGGTTTCAAAACCGGAGAATGAAATGGAAAAAGGACAACAAGTTGAAGAGTATGAATATGGTGGCTGCAGGAAGCGGATACCGGCCGTGAAAATATGTATATAAATTGTATATGTGCAAATATGCATTAAATCTGTTAGTGTTTAAATAGGTGTGTGTGCGTGCGTCTGATTCCTTATTCTAAGTGTGTGTTAAGGGGATGAAGACTTTGCCCATTTTACAAAATAACTTTCCACTGGTCTTGAGAGAGTGAACGCCCTGCGTTACGTCCTTGGTCAGAAAAAATGAAACAAACACTTCCTCTCTGTGTTTTCATGTAATGTTGCGTATGTGGAAAAATCTATGCATTATCTTAGAAAAGCCACATGAAGGTGTACATTAATATAACACGTATTGACGAAAAATGCTTCTAAAAAAGTTTCTTAAAGGTGCAAGCCAACCTGTAAAAGCAACCTGCAAGCCAACATGTAAACGTACTCTTACTAAATGAAGCATAACTTTAAATGTTTTTGTTGTTGGTTTTTGTCTTTTGCTTTGTAAATGAATTGTTGTATTTATGTATGTATTTAAATTCGATATTAAATATCGATTGTATTTTATTAGTTGTGAAGCTGAAGTAGGATATCTGTTTTCTTCGTGTTGTAGGCTACTGTTATCTTTATGTATTGATTAAATCGTTTCAGACTTGTCCGAATATTTGTCATGTCCTAATTTTTCTACTTGAGTATGTTTTAGTGGTGCACGTTTTGAAATGTTGGGGAAACGTTAATTATTTATTTTCCTTCTCGTGAAATTTGAATGCCAACTGGAAGTGCAGAAAACAGTGTTGTCAAATGCAGTGTTCAGAACAATAAAGTTTTTACTTTAAAATGAGATCTCTGATTTGTCAGGTGTTTTTTTGTGTGTAACAGACGTAAAAGTCAAATGTATCACATAATTGTTTGATTATTTATGTGAAGGTGAGTACATAAACCTTCAAAATACCATAGGCTATTCCCCTTTGAAAACTTGGATAAAACTTGGACATTGTTTAGAATCTAGATAGTTTAGAACAATTTCCTCATTTCTGTAAAAGTTTGTTTGAGTGGTTCAACAGGTATGAGACTCACTATAATCACTACTTTACTCACCCGATGTGGAAAGTTGCCCTTGCCAACTTCTCATCATGACTGTGCGTCCACGCCCAGTTTTTCGCACTCTTCTCTTCTTTGGAAATCTGGACAGGGTTTTGAGCGGCAAATTTTACTAGACCTTTTACCATTCTGGATCCGTGACATTGGCGGGTAAGATAAATAATGATGTTTGGTCCACGAATTAGATCGTAAAATTCACCCGGTGTGAGAAGGCATATAGGCTCACTGGCCATAAAACAGTCACGTGGTGGCAATTAAAGTCAGTTTTATGGTTTTGGGGTCGCATCTAACCAGAGGATGGCGCGCCGCTACAATCTTTGTAGCACACACCAGCTAGTTCGGTGAAACTCTTGTTGCGCGCTCCGTGTCCAAACAATTCCACCCTGATTTCCTGCTTACGCGTGAGTTTACCGCTGGATGTCACAAAATAGGATTTACGACTGGTCAACAAAAACACGTGACTCTAAGCCGTACCCCATATTTGGGGAGTCTACGTAAGGGAGCATTAAGTCTGTGTCTCACTCATTTCCATAATTCATCATAAATTGTGCAAGGGTGCAATAGAAGCTCAAAACCTTCAAGATAATCAAACACACACACAGCAGAAGTGTCCTCTATCCATAAAGGTAGTTGTAGTATCTCTATCTATCTATCTATCTATCTATCTATCTATCTATCTATCTATCTATCTATCTATCTATCTATCTAAATAATTCCATATGCAAAAATGTATTCCCTCTGTTAAATTAATTTATACCCTCAACATATAGGCTATAATTTGTTCATATTTATGTACATTTTGACCAACTGGCTATTTTGTGACTGAAGGCACCACTACTGCTCCGCAACATATCACAACCAACAGCTGTTTTATTTTATCTTTAAAGCACACAAAACGTAGTATCGGGAAAAATAAAAACACAAATAAGTTTTGCTTGCCTTACTTGAGGAAATACGCATATAACATCCGCATACTTAATCTGAAGTGTGAGAGCGAGTGAGAGACAGAATTCGATAGACAAAGAAGGAGAGAGAGGGACTGAAGAAAAATGTATTCGCTGCTGGTTCACCGCGAGGTCAGCAGCGGCAGGAAGATAAATGTGCACACGCCGTAAAGCACCAGCAGAGCTCGCTTTTGGCCAAGTTCAGTGTCACCCGCGTTTGGCGCCCCTTCTCCCTATAAGGATAAAATAGACAGAAAGAAAAATAATAATAACTTCGCATACACCTTTCATTTGCAATGGTTTACAAATCTGGGTGCAGCATGGATATCAGCCGAACGAAATTTGCTGCCTGGATATATAAAGGTTGTTTGATAACATATTAATAGTTTTGGCCTAATATTAGTGGTCATGATAAATGGAAGTTATAAAAGTTACCCCATATATGTATGGGGAAAACAAAGAATGAGAGAGAGAGACAGAAAGGGAGAAAGAAAGTTGATGAGCTCGAAGGCTTGTTTGTATCCATCTGTTTATTTGTGTTTGTTTGTCAGAGAGAGAGAGAGAGAGAGAGAGAGAGAGAGAGAGAGAGAGAGAGAGAGAGAGAGAGAGAGAGAGAGAGAGAGAGATTGTAAAGATAGGGGGCCGGGGTCAAAAGTTTACAGCAGAACAAGTAGCTGTCATTTGTTCTTGTAGAGTGCAGTGCCACTTTTATAATGGCACAAAAGATGGAATAGCTGTGAATCCCGTGAGTTCTGATCTAACCTCGCGATGAACTCTGCAAGCTGGGTGACCCCGGCTTAGGATCCCCAAGAGACTACCTCCTCCGCCTGTGCCAGAGATTGAGTATTCAGCCTTTATTAAGGGATTTTATTGGTGAATTTCCTTTGAATAAATCCCATTTGATGACCATAAGTTAGACAGGACATTTGCATTTATGATTGATAATATGTCCGCAAAGAGCATTTCTTTGTTTGTATATAGTTCTGAAGAATAATTTTTCAAGATGTTGTAGCATCTTGAAAACTAAATATTCGTTAATTTTAAGAGAAGAAAATAAAAGACAACAGAAAAGAAAAAACAATAAAAGGAGAATATACTGTTAGCATTATTTACCGGTAAATCAGGACTAAACGATGTCGAAGACGATATTGAGACAGTTTGCAGTAAAATGATTTGAAATTGTCTTACAAATAATTGTATGTAATAGCATACTCATCACTTTTAAACAAATCTCGTTTTAGACAAGCAAATGATTATCGAATATATAATATTAATATATTATTAAAGTCTCTCTATTTTATTTATTTGTTTGTTCCTAAGTGTTTATTTCTGTTTAATATTCATTTTCATTTTTTTATAATGCATAGGCCTACATTTAGAGAAAACATCTGACCTTTTCCGAAAAGAAAAATCATAATTTTGTAATAGCCTACAGAAATAAACAACAAATGGCATTATAAATAAATCTGAATATCACACATGTGTCGAGAAAATTTGTTCAATTTAAGTCATTTCGAATAATTTGGTCCAATGCTGTATATTCGTTTAATTCACGAATTTACAGAAAACGCGATGACTGAATATGGCCGTATTGCTTTTCATAAGAGACCGGAGATGTTATACTAGGAAACACAACGGCTGTAGGCTATCTCTGTAATCATAAGATTTTGATTCAAATGTCCAATTACAGAAAAGATTGCGATTTGAAATGATTTTGATTTCATATGTTGGTTTCAGACAAAAGCGGTTCAAATTAACAGTGATTTTGAAATATTGTGTTTTGTAAAAGCAGTTGGGTCAATTTAACACGATAAGACTACACTGGGTTAAATTAAACTTAAGCCAGTTATGTAATAAAAGCATGTTTTCATAACAAGGGTATTAAAAACTAGTAATGTAAATAAAAAACAGGTCGGTGGTGCAGGTTGCCCCATATGGATTAAATTGTGTAATCAGATTGATTTTATACAATCTGCTGGCGAAATGTAGCCTATGTTACCTTTTACATTTTTCGTGTTGCATTTAACAGTTGGTTTAATGTGTAAGGCTCTTTATAGACAATTTATTGCCAGTTTCTCATTCTCATTTTCTCTCATTCTGACTTTCAATATCCTGAGTAATATACGTGGAATACAAATGTGACAGTTAGCACCGGTCTCCCCTATTTATGTTTTATCGATGTAATACCGATGAAGAAGACTTTTGGAAGCGAGTTTTAATCAGAGTTTTCTTTCATCTGATCATGTGATTAATTGTTAATTTTACTTGTTTTAAATATGTCAATATTTCAGCGTGATTCATTTTGGCCCTCCAGTTTTGTACACAAATGAGAGAAGTATATAATGAATAACAAACGACATGGTATACTAAAGCCTTGGCTTGTTTTAAACCCGTACGGTTAAAATACTTTTCGTTTGCAATTTAATTTATCAATAAGTTAAATCCAACAATTACATAACATTCTAATAAGATTTATTATTATTAGGCTAGTTTTGGTGGTACTAGTAGTAATGAATTTGTTATAATAAAGTAGAAAATAAAATGAATAATGAATTTGTCATACTTTATACATATACATATATATATATCCCGAGTGCCGACCTCCAGAAGGACTCTGTTCCCTGAGGGGATAAACGAAGTCCAAGGCCGGGGTAAACGCAAGGTCATTGCGTCTAACAAATATGAAAATGTCACCTTTTCAGAGGGCACGCCTTGTTGTTTAACAAAGACTGTCAATGAACAAGATTAATAAGAGGCGAAATGGACATTGAGTCACTGAGAGGTCAAACTTGAAGTTATCTCTGCAGCTTTTAAAGAAAGACAGGTAGCTAGAGCGGTTCTGAAGGACTCACATAGTTAATGCTAACTTGAAGCTCGCGTGGATACAGGAGTTTTCAGTCCAGGGTGGCTGTTGATTCACTATGGAAATGTTAAGGATAAAGAAACATTACATGGGAACTACCCGTCGCGCCATTATTTGGATTTATCTGGGCCTGGCTGCATATAAGCTTCAGGGTCAGGGATCATATTTTGCTCACGAATTTACACAAGGTAGGCCTTCTGAGTTATATTTTAGTGTTCATATAAATACTGCTATTTAACAAGTCTAAAAGGAATATGGTAAGTTTATGGAATTTAATCTGTATGTGTTGTGCATTTCCCAGAAAACGAGAAATTGTTGAAAAAAGTGTACTGGCTTGACATTTTTTTAAAGATGGATGAGATATTTTAAGATCATAAACATGACATAGCGGTCTTTATTATAATGGATGTAAATAATTTTCATTAACGTTTAAGCAATATCAGTACGGATATTGAATAAAAAGTGCTATGTACTGTAGTAAACTAAAAAAAGCCACTTGTAATAGACAATAAGCATACTACATATGATAGTTCAATACGTCCTGAATCCAAATTCTGAGTTAGTTTTGGTCTACTCTTCTTAGATTAGAAGACGAAATACAATGGATCTAAGGCCCTGTGCAATTCATGAAATGTGACAAGATGTTTAACTGGACAGTTAATAAATATAAAACGTAAAAGCCAACATGTTTCATTGTGTAGACAATATGAGGCAATGAGGAAAGCCACTTTTCTTTATTTAGACACATCGATATTACATTTTATGTATTTTTGCTTTTACTGAAGACGTGAGAATTATCTTATTAATTCAATAATACTAATAATTCAAAAGATAAAAATCAAAAGATGTAAATGTGTGCAACTAAAAAGCTCATGTAGCATCCTCTCGTTGTTTTGACTACACACGATTGGGAACCACTTTATTGTCGAGCAAATCGTCAAACTGGTGGTCTTTCATAATATTTCTTTGACGATGCCAGTGGTGGAACCTCCAAAGTTAAGTCTGTTCGTTGTGTTTGTTACATTTGTTACAACAGACGTGTGAAGTTATTGGTTGATGCGGTTGCTGGCTCTATAGTAGTCTTTGTGCAATTCATTAACAGGTGCATACTTGGTCACTGCATATACTGATAGAGTTGCTTTTGTCAAATTGGTCGTGAGCCTTCTTGGGGGTTCTTTTGAGGATCCTATAGAAATTTTAAAGTCCCTGAAGGGTACAAAACTGCAGGTTGTGGTTAACAAACAAACGAGATATTTGTACATTTATCATGAGAAAGGGCATTAACACTAGGAGGGGATGCTTTCGTGATAAATTGCGTTCTCTATTGCACTCTATTGTTTTTCACTGTAGAATGCATTTTAACATGCATCAGTTGTTTCGTTTTCTATGCGATGCATGTGGTAACCATATCGAATTTATTTCTGATATATTTTGATTCAATAACAAAAACAGACGCATTAACCGCTCGAACAAATTTTTTGCTGTGCTGATGCCTGGCCTGCTATTGGTGCTTGTTTACACGATGCCCACAGGAGGCGCTGATTGGTCACATTTCTCACGTGACCGACCAACTTTGTACATTTGACAGAGGAGTAGGTGTGTTTTGGAGAGATCAGAAAAACGACAGCACGATAAAAATTAGAATTGTTGCACTTTTCAAATTAATGATCATGAGTTCCTACTTGATCAATTCAAATTATATCGAACCTTCTTTCCCACCCTGCGAGGAATATCAGCAGAATGGATACATGCCCGTGTCCTCTGATTATTATGAGCGGCCGAAAGACGCGGGCTTCCCCCATCACGAGGAGGCATCATACCCGCGATCAAACTACCAAGAGCCGAGCTATGATTACGGTAATGTGTCAACCAACGGCCTCAACGATTTCACTGACCGTCATCACGCGCAACCTCAATCCGTTCCGCAAAATCATGGACCCCGCCTCACCACAGAGAGCTGTGCTGGTTCAACTGCGAACAAGGATTGTAGCCTCGTGTCAGAGGCTCTCCCAGGCGCACAGAAGGGTAAAGAGCCGGTGGTGTATCCCTGGATGAAAAAAGTCCACGTTAATACCGGTAAGTAATGTGCATGGGCAATAAAAGCTATAGGAGCCCTGTGGAGGGCGTTCGTCGTAACGCATGTGGGGAACATACCCTGTTGTAATTGCTCATTTAGAGGATTTACTGCCATCGAGATGAAGTCCCGGTGATTACGAGTTCTCGCAAATTTTATTTCCCTCGATGTTCCACCCTGCCCATTTGCGTTTGTTTCGAATGACTCAAAAGAAAGTTTATCGTTTAACAAGCGCCAAACAGCCCTTGTGATTGAGTTATTTTCCATTTTGCAGTGCTACCACTAGTTATATCAATAGGCTACTGCGTTTGAATGGAATGCTGTCGTCGAAGAACAACGCATATCCATTGTTTCATACTCTGCTCATTTAGTACTCTTCAAAATGTTTAGTAAGTGTACTAATTATCCGACATCTCACCAATACATGAGCATGTCAATAACACCTGCTTGGTTATGTGTTTGTGTGTTTAGTGACCGCCAGCTACTCTGGAGGAGTGCTCAAGAGGTCTCGCACCGCCTACACGCGCCAGCAGGCTCTTGAGCTTGAGAAAGAGTTCCACTTTAACCGATATCTGACTCGACGTCGACGAGTGGAGATAGCGCACACAATGTGTCTTTCTGAGCGTCAGGTGAAAATCTGGTTTCAGAACCGCCGCATGAAATGGAAGAAAGACCACAAGCTGCCTAATACAAAGATCCGCTCCCCGAGCTCTGCGCCCTCCAACCATCACGTGAAAACGGACGCCACTCAGCAGCAAACACTGCTTCCTACGCCTTGTTCCTCGAACCTATAGTGCTAGAAGCAAATTGGTACAAACGGAACTGAACAAGAAAGAAGAACACATAGCAGTATTAGGATCGGAACTTCACAGGGTTATTTTTATTCAGTGTTCGATGAGGCAACTTAACTTCGCCCCAACCTCTTCCTCCGCTCTAGTTTGAGCTGGAAATCACATCCTTCCTGTAAAAAAATAGTTTCTCTCTCTTAAAGGAACAATAGTAGAATGTACTTTAACTTGGACAATGGATCGTTACGTTTTCTGTCTTTAACCGAGACATACCGAGTCTTGTTTGTGAAGATCTGCGCTAGTTACGTGTACAAATTGACATTTTAACTTGAAGGCACAAGTATAGGAACAATCTTCCTGGAGTATAGTTATCTTATTTGTCTTAGTCCCATATTTTAGAGTATTGTTAAGTGTATTTACTTCATCAAAGCTGTGAATATTCGTGTATTTGGTTGTTTGTATATTGGTGAATGATGTTAAGTTGTTTTAGTAAGCCTGTATGCAAGTAATTGTAGGCTTCCCGTGAAAATAATAAAAATTACTTTATTGTGTATTATCTATTTAGTTTAATCCACAGGACTAATGTAAGCCGTGTAATTTAGTTGTTTACTGACTTATGTTACTGTTTTATTCCAACGTAGGCTTCATTGATTGCTAATAACAACAACTTTATATAGTCTCTATTAGACTAAAATTTGCCCCCGAAATTTGTATTACTAAATTGCCAATGCTATTTAGGCCAACGGTTTAGGTTTGCTAGCTTATTTGATTTGTCAATGTATTATAACATAATCTATAAACATGGTTCACTTTACAAACCAAGTTATATTTCCCTCAGTCTTTTGACGTTTAGATTTGATTTATTCCATTTGGTTATCATTTTGGTAAAATAATTAAAGCACGCATAGCGGTTAAATATTACTGTTTCTTTAAGCTGAACTTAATTATGATACAGCGTTACACAATACCTGATAATTCGCTGAAATATTATATATTTAACTTAAATACTGAAGTATTTATTTATAAATATCAAAACTGTTGTAGGCTATTGTGACAAAATCACATGCATTGATATTAAACACTTTGAGACATTCTTGATTTTTTTTTTTTTTTTTTGTGTAAAAACAGACCTCGTTTGCGCCACCCGGTCTGTTTGTATTTTCAGGACAATCTAGACTACTTGGTTGATTTTACGTCCATTGTAAATTTAATCTAAACTGTAGTTATTTCTCTCGTGCAGTACCTTTCCAAAATCAAAATATAGGCTATTTAAATAACAAATACACCATTAACTCTTTCCCCAAATAGAAGTCTATTGAAAAAAATAAGAGACGGACAGTAGGCTACTTAGTAGTGTGAACTACTGTTGGGGTCAAGCAGAGGACACAAACGAGCTGTCCAATCATCAAACTGAAGCACTGTGTACGACCCCTTAACCTCTGACCTCGTCACATTCAGCACCCTCCAGACCATGGTCTATTTATTCCTCGAACGCATGGGGCAGTAGTGGAACTTGAATAAGGCCTGTATTTTAACATTTAGAGGAGACCAAAACCGTAATATGTTTATGCATAACTTACTTTACACGACTAATTTGACATAAAATATAAATAGTGTTAAAATCTGCTAAATTATTTGCACTCCAACAACTCTTTTCAAAACGCATCTAAATTATTTATCATAGATAACATAAGCTGTGAAATTGACTATTTGAAAAGGTAGAAGAAATCAATGGTCGATAATAATGTAAGGATGCCAATGTAGTAATCTAGTGCACTGATATTTTAGTTTGCGTGCATTTAGACTAACTTTCACCAAGAATAGCAGTTATTAATCAGAGACAGCTGATTTACGACTTTGTGGAATTTGAAATCAGTTTTGGTGACCGTTTTTTTTTATAGTTAGATTTCGAGAGAAACCACAGCCACTAAGATAGTCACGCTCATCATTGATTCAGATCTTGACAGACAGGAAATTTAAACTTCCATCAAGACCCCAGCACCTCACCTCTCAATCTACCATGGTTAAATTTTAATTGAATGGCTCACATGACCATATTAAATAATAGATACCTCTTGGTTAGAAATAGAGACAGGAGGTTTGGTTGGATTTTTCATTTTGCAGTTGACCGTCGACTTAGTGAGACCTCTCAGAACCGACCAAATGCTCCTCTTCCGGTCAGTCTTCAAAAAGAGGGTTTGAGGTAAGTAATCTAAGCTTTTTTAAATCTAAAAATGTGGATGTTAGATATAGAAAACTATATTGCATATGTTCAAAGTACAAGTTATATACTAGTTGTTTGTATTGATGTGAACCCGTTTTCTCAATACCATTATCCAACAATTTTGTAGGAATTTCTCTGAATAATTAAGATTTTTTTAAAGTGTCAAATGTCGGTTTATATACAAACGTTAAATAGTGAATTACTGTAGCCTACTTTTAGATGTATGTACTGTGGTTATGTAGGCTACTTTTTGACTCTTGAACATCTCAATTATAAGGCAATTATAAATAACAACAAGAGTAGGCTATAGTAATGATAACAATAATATTAATAATAACAATAATATGTTCTAGATGTTCATAAATATCTTTACTAGGCTATGTCAGTCACCTGTTTCCATCATTATCAAAACACAGGCTACAAAAGATACAATTTTTACTTCTATTTTTATTTCATTCACATTCAACAAACATTATCCGAACTCATTGTGCAAAACTTTAAACAGTCAAAGCTCATTGTCGTTCCACTGGCATCATTATTAGCTTTGATAATGATGATCACGGTAAATAAAATAAAAACAATTATCTTCGTCTGCGTGTTGCAGTAATCTTAGCTTGCTTCAAGAGCTCCAAATCTCAGCATTGAGAACGGATTTGCCCCTGGCGAAATTCCACGAACCATTTAGAGAGAAAATACTGAAGTTTGTTGGCTTCTTGAAAAGCAGCAGACTGCTTAGTTTAAGAAATACAAACTAAATGGTTGAAATACGTTTATGCTGGTCTGCAGTCACTAATGTAATGACAATTAATTAAATTGAAAATAAGTGATGTTATCAAAATTACATAAAAATATGGGATTATTTGCACCCGTTTTGCACTCTCCTGGTCCCGAATACGGTGTAAAAGCGTTCTTAATTAACTTTGTGCTCGGGTCAGTTTACGAGGCATGCTGAAACGTATGAGAAGCAAACAGACAGACCCCAGGGACTCTAGGCAGGTTCGCGTTGCGTCTCGCAACACCCCAGGGCTGTAGTTATAGCAAACAGGTGAATAACAAAAAGGTCTAAACAACACAAGTCTGACTAAAGGGGTTTTTGAGACTTATTTACTCTTTTAAATATTTTACTTTCATAAGTCACACTTGATAAACGTCTAACCAAATAAACGTATAACCTGAATGCACTGTAAGTCGCTTTGGATAAAAGCATCTGCTAAATGCATACATTTAAATGTAAATAAAGCACACATGCACATCACAGTAAGTCCACGTCAGAATGTTCAGTCAAAAAGGGGGCAACGCTGAGCTCTATCCAAGAGTTATGCATGAGTGGAAATAATAAAATAACATAGTTCAGCTCATGTTCAAATCTGATTTTTGTTGTACTCCTTTAAATTGTGGCGTTAGAAAGAACAAAGCATTGGTGTAAGGGGGAGAAGCGGTCCTGCCTGGCTGAGGTGATTAATTATCTACAGGGCTTCACCACGTCTGTTGAGCTTTCAGCCTAAACACTCTGCTGCCGGAAAACAAGCACCAAATGGTGGTAAAGAGAAGGCCCCTTTCGGGACGGGTCTTCTTTCTTTTGTTTGTTGAGGTAAACTTGATAGATCACTGCTAAAGATGTCAGAACTGTAGCTTCAGCTCCTATGACTCTAACTAAAGGCTGTGATGCTAAAATTGTACCTTCTACACATACACTGTTACATATGCACATTCATCATTCGTAGTGTTGACACGAGCAAATTTTAAGGTCAAAAAGATCATATGCTTGGTAAGTCCGCTGATAACAAGAACTTCCATTGAGTCTTGTTTGACTGATACACCATAATCACCGAGAGAGGGCCACCTTGCACACACGAGTTCTTTAAAGGTATTCAGTAACAGTGATATATTAGATTTTAATATATAGCCTAGTTGGTAGCAAGTATTTGGATGGCATATTTGTAAGAGATAATTCTAGATGGGGAAAAAATCAAGGACATTCAGATTTTTTTAGATTAATTAACATCATATTTTCCCACATACAACGTTTTACTAATCTGAGATGTGCTATTTTTTTCTGTTAAAAAGGCTAAAAATAATAATAAAATTTTAAACTGCGACAAAGTATTGCGAACACACTATTTCAATATTTTCCATCTTTGTGATCCTCCTCAAAGGAGACTAACTGCAGTCTCTATTAATGATTCACAGTTCAAAAAAGGTTTCCTTTTTATTAGACACTTGGTCACGTGAGTGGTGCGCATAATATGGTTGCGATATTATGATGAAGGGGGTGGATGGCATGCGAACCCCGGTCTGCTGCTGTGCTGATAGCGCTAGCCTACTTCACTAAAGTGGGGTTGGGTCATTGTGGACTTGCTGAAAAGCCGGAGAGATAGGGAAAAAAAATAAAAAAGAACGAAAGACCCTGGTACGTTTTGCAGATGATGTTATACAGCTGTCATGAACGGATATGTTTTTCTACACAGAAAAAGACAGAACGCCATGCACACCATGAGGATGGATTTTATTTTGAGGTATTTCCGCTGATTGTTCACTACTATAGTGAGATTTTCTGCTCATAGAGAAGGTCAGTTACCGTAAATGGCGGATGAACACACGGGAGAGTTGAACTTAAGATCATTAAAATAAACTTAACTTGGAGCAAATTCGTCAGTCAACTTTTATTCTTCACCTAACAGCAATGAAACAACCATTAAACACGTAAATAAAACGAATTAATTGTTACATCCATTTACACAAATACTACATTGATTTAAGCAACACTTTGTAAATCTAATATTGTTTTACAAAATTACTGAAATTTAGACCGAGTTTTTATAAAGGTGTTTTCTGTGATAAGTCATAAATCAGAATAGATCCGCGAAACCCGAGGATCAAATACTGTATTTTTTTATCAAGACCTAGTATGTATTAAATAACATGTAAAGTAAAATAAATAAATAAAAGTAATAAATACAATAACAAATATTTAAACAAAGTAATTGTACAGGATAATGCAGAGCAATATATTGACTTCATGGAGTAAATTTTATCTAATTTTCAACATTTGTCTACAGCCCCAAAACATTTTCTCACACGAAAATATGATTTTTGTTTTGTCGGAGTAGAATGAAACTGTTTATGTTTATCCAAACATTTTCATTATTTGAACTGTGTGAATGATTAATGATAATGTCTTTGTATTGCACGTAGTCTCAAATCGGTAACACTTGTGTGTGGCTGTAAACCCTCTAGGTTGTAGACGGTGTGTAAACTGGGTTTTCCCAGAAAGAATAAATCACAAGACAGCCAATAAAACTCAACAGAGCAGTGGCGGCCCGTTTGTTGCCGAGGCTCGCATGGGAAACGAGGATATCATATAAGGAGTATCATCCAGAAGCACGCTGCCGCACGAGGTCACGACGCTCCAGTCTTGATTTATGGGCTGGGGGACTTAGGGCGGCCGCTGCTTGAGAGCTAATGACTATTCGATCTAAATTCACTAGAAAGGAAACAAAATGGAGGAGAACACGATACATTTGCCCGAGTGTTTTATTCCTTGTGATATTCCTGATGATACATTCTTATTTTCACACATGCGCCAATATTTTATATCTTTGACTGTAAACATACATCCGTTAATTTGATTTATTTGTGCTGTTATTGTTATGGTTCCTCCACCTATTAATTATTATAAGCATTTAGTCATAATGCAATTAATTGCATTAGCGAAGCAAAGAGTCGTAAGTAAAATATTTTAATACTGATATTTCTTTAAAGCCTGGGTTGAGTATTAAAGATGTCGAGCTTTCGTCTGTTGTTTATGTTAATATTCGTTTGTTCAAAGCTTAAGGATACATTATACCGAGGTCGTTTTCAGTAGGCTTAATACATTTTTTTATTGATGTCAGTTTATCACTGTGCTGGTGTTAGATACAAGGTAGAGTTCAAATAAGTAACCATTTGTAATGAGCGCAATGGATTTCAAATGAAAATAGTGTAACCCATTTGTAATAAAAGTAAAAGTAAAATTCAAAGTATTTGATGTGGTAACATTAAATGAAATACACATTTAAAATAAAAAGACATAAATTAGTGGCACACATACAGAAGTATTTATTTGTTTATTTTTATTTATAGTTTATAGTTCACTTATTGCATTGTTCATTTAAGAGACATTGACATAATTACTGTCTACTGTCATTTCTCCTGGCTGTTGAGACATAAAATGATAATACTTTTATTTCTTGCCGTAGATCTTCAAATAAATCAACGTGCCCCTTCACTAAGCCTACGAGAGACTGTGTTTTGCTTAAGGTGAGCTTTCTATTACATTATACAACTGCTATGTCTTGCTATATATATTATTTGCTTTAATTTCATTTATGCAAAGGCTTATGCTACATACACGCATACATACACTTAGGCTATATGAAAACTGAAGACCCATCATTTCTTCCTTTCCACGTTTCGTGAGAAATGTCTTGTAACGGTTTTAGGTGGTTTAATGCAGATTAATTGCAGGTTAATGCATATTGCAGGCTACTACAAAATACATATAATATAAGAAGTTAAATCGCAGTTACTTCAGTTCTATACATGCTATTTGGAATTGTTTACCAAAATTGCCGAACATTTAAACTTTTCTACTACTTTTCACCAAGCAGTTTCCGCGCCATAAATGAAATCTCTTAGTCATCGTTTTAATGAAAGAAAAAAGGAAACAATTGCGTAAATGTCCAAAATGCTGAAATGGTCAAAAATTCGCATACGCAGGGATTTTTTAAATCCCACTCACCAACCCACGCCGCCCGCTCTTTTCTCTTTAGGTTTGGCCATTTGTAATGCAGTGGGCAGCGCGAGAACAAGAATCTGCCTCTGTTTATTGCCGTGCTGCGTAGGGACATAAATCTTCTAGTTTGACCGAGAAAATACACAAGCTGATGCTGGTAATTCATTCGTATGCAGAAGACTTTGATCCATAACCTCTGTCCTCAGCTCGCGGCTCCTTTTTCTTCCTGCTACTTTGGAGGTCCGGGAGTTGTATCATCTTTTTCTGTGTAGCAAAAAAGCATCCTTTACTTTATTGCCGATTGTCTTTAGCTCAGGCTTTATGACCAATTATTTTCTAAATGGATAGAGTTTATTAAAATGTTGCACTATATTATTATTATTAGTAGTAGTAGTAGTCGCAGTTGTAGTAGTATTAGTATATAGGCCTTCTGATCTTCTAAAACGATTTGTAATTAATTTAGTAATTAAGTAATTCAGTCCTTTCAGGCCAATATCTGTATTTCAGTTTTGAGTTATATAGTAACAATCAATATTATATTTGTTTAACACAAAACTTCTATATATATTCTAGTTCTTTGCGTAATTATAAAGTTATAGATTTTATAAAGTTGAATGTATATTGTCCTGTCCTGACTGTGTTCACAGGGGAGTGGAACTGCTTTCTGTGCTTGAGAATGCTCTTCATTTGCATAATTTTTCTTGTCTACGGTGACGCTCTGTTTCGAGGGAGTTCACTGGGGTGTGCATGAGTATGTGTTAACGTACTAGTTTGTGCACGTTAGTGGTACACGAAAGACTCACTAGAGCGCAGTCCATGGTGGCATTTAGTGTAGGTCCGAGAACACAGGCATTCATTTGGTAGTATGTACAACGCTATCTCATGTAATATGTGGCTATGTGTGAAGGTGTTTATCTCTACAACCAAGGCGCAGGAGACAACTTTCGTTACTACTGATCTACGTCAAAAAAGAAAAAGAGAGAAGGAAGGAATTTAAGTGTTCGAGCGCGACCGAGTCGCTGCTTTACTGCAAATACGTCCCATGACTCCTGCAAGTGCAGCTCCGGCTTTGTTGTCTTCCCGATTTAGCTTTACCCTGGACCGCTGTTTGATCGATTTCTGCCGCTGAATGAGAAAAGCTCGCGCCGTGCTGCGCGCTGCTCGTCAGAGAGGAAGGTAAGCGGTACAGAGGCAGAGTTCTCGCATGGCTGTTCAATGGCGAATTTGTGATTTATGACCGCGCGACTGAAATCTCGGTTCAGGGAGAGTTCATACTCGCACATACACACACTCACTCACAGTCAAGCCAGATTCCTCCAGTGCAGCATCTGGGTCTCTTGCTTTGTGGCTTTAGTGTCTTTTCTTTTAGCTTTTCGTGTATATGATAGTGCCAGAGAGTGAGTTAGTGGAAGTCAAGCATGGATGGGTCGTCTAGGAATTGAAGAGGCCTCTTGGTTTAGTTTTATGCAATTATGTGCACTCATTATGCTATTTGGGCCTGAATTTAGCACTGTTATATCTGCATTTGTTATAAATCAATTTTTTTATTATTGTTTTTATTATTGAGCAGATTAGTAGGCTACTTAATCAGTATGTTATTTTCATCGCTGTTATGTTATTCCTGAAATAGACAGCTTTCCATATATTTTATTGTGCGCTCCAAACAAGTAAAGCATGATTCTTTTGATTTTCTTTTTTGGGATCCTGTCTTCGTTTTGTTTTTTAAGTATATAAAAGCATGTGGACTGGTGGGATATATTTAACAGGGTATTTATTGTTGCTATATCAATAATATCAAATATTACTTAAGAGTGGAAAATTGTACTGGGCAAATGTAATACGTTTCAGTGGTTATTTCCGCGCTCTGCGCCAGTCCCGGGCCGTGGCAATATCGCATTCACAGCTGGTGACCCCTCATGCATCCACTGGTGCCAGTTACCATCATCCATTATTTTGGGTTGGCGAGGAAGAAAATATGGCGTGATTTGGAGACACGCGTCTGCCCGGTTTTTCAGGTTTCCTGCTACTACAACTTTCGAACCCAAACAATACACGCAGGGACTTGTATTTATGTAGACTAAAATGTATGAACACCTTTTCACCTTAAGAACTAAAATCAGACGCGAATAATGACCTTTGTTTAGAATAGAAGAATGTATATTTAACATTAAAATTAAAAGACGGTATTAGAAGAATTTGTTTTCTGACAATAAAAATGAAAGTTGCATAAATTTTCGACAATGATTGTTGCTTGTTTGTAGCCATAATGATTTAATTCAGTTCACACTGCCTATTTACAACAACGCAATTGCTCTATTTTTTATATTGGTTTTGTCTGTTTATTTGTCTATTGTTTTTTAAACATGTTAACATATAGATTATTTTTACATAGCTATAGCTTATTTTGATTGTGTGTTTAAGTTAAATACTTTAAGCGGCCATCATGTTCTCAGTTATGCTTTCTATTGTTGCAATTGGCCATAAGGTAAGTGGTGACCGGCTCTCCCAGTCTCGCCACTGTGTCAACTGAGCTTTGAAAAGTAAGATGGATAGGCCTTATTTCACCCGCTCACGGTATCTTCTCTCACTGTAGGTTCACCCGTAGAGCCCATTGGCGAAGAGGTGTCACGTGACTACGTTGAGCCAATGTTCTTCTACGAAGGTGTCAGGACCTTGTCAGAAAGTGAAATAAACATTTGGAAACGGCGAGATGCAAAAAGCGACCTATTGCGATGGCTCTGCAATTTACAGTGGCTTCCCCTATCAAAGCGCAAACGGTTTAGGTTATGATGCCAATCAGCAGCAATATCTCCAGGCCCTTCATGTGGAAAGTGAGTACCATCGACCGGCCTGCTCCTTGCAGTCCCCTGGTGGCTCTGCAGCTCTGCACAAACCCAGTGAAATCTCAGAGAGCTGCCAGCGGAGTAATGGGACACAAGCCTCAGACATCCCCGACAACAACCAGACCCCTACCGCCCATTCCGGACCATCTTCTCCCAGTTCCCTGAACCAAATTCCGAGCAGTGATACCACCGCCAAGAACCCAGGGCACGCACCCCCAACGCCAGGCACAAGAAAACAATTTTTTCCGTGGATGAAGGAATCCCGTCAGAACACAAAGCAGAAATCCTGTAGCACCATTTCAGGTGATTACATCAACCACATTGTAACACCTAAATGAAATAGCCTAAATATACACGTTTATAAAATAAGATATAAATGAATACGAGCTATAATGCGTATAATCTTATAGCTAACCTATGGAGTTAGTATTCACATGGAATTACTTTTATTTATTTGTTAACATGATTTTTGCAGTGTGTTGTTGCTTTGGTAAAAAAGAGTCTGCTGAAAACATAAATGTCATAAAATATATAAACAGGCATCTAGTCTATGCTGCTTGGAATTTGTAATTTAGCCTGTATTGCCTTTCCATACTGTTTATTTATGATACATTGGACCACATGTAAACCACACTTAGGATAGTGCTTTTGGAAGTAATCGGACAGGTTTGATGTTTAAATTCCGAGTTTACCAAAGGCTGCTGTGGACCGATGACACCGCAACAAATACCCCTGTCTATCTGCTTCACAGTTAGTTTCATTCATTGTTAGCTGTTTTATTTGGTAATTATTTGGTAGTACTGTTGTGGACAAACAGCTTCTGATTGCATTCCTGATGCTCCCTCTGCCCCACTTCCGGAACAGACTATGCCAATACCTATTTTTGTATAAACTAATGAGAAGAAGTAAGTTATTATGTTTTTGATACAGTTATAATGTGCTTGCTTTAACAGGGATAGCATGATATTATTACCATATAATTCTTACAATTATGTAGAACTGTGTCTTTTCATATGCACAATACATGGTGCTGTACCAGCAGTTTTTTTTTTTTGTGATTCAGTCTTTTAAGCAACAGTAAAGGTAATGCACAATGAATATTGTACCTTGAGGTTCATACTGGGACATGCTTAATAACGCTTTTTGTATGCTTTTTGTCCTTGTACAGTAGAGAGCTGCGCTGGAGACAAGAGTCCCCCCGGTTCGGCCGCCTCCAAGCGCGCTCGTACTGCATACACATCTGCTCAACTAGTAGAGCTGGAGAAAGAATTCCACTTCAACCGTTACCTCTGCCGCCCGCGACGAGTGGAAATGGCAAATCTGCTCAACTTGACGGAAAGGCAGATTAAAATATGGTTTCAGAATCGAAGGATGAAGTACAAAAAGGACCAGAAGGGTTAGGAATGATGCCCTCTCCTGGAGCACAGTCTCCTCACAGTCCCATTGCCCTGTCATCTGGTGGCGGAGGAGGGGGTGGGGGTGCATATTTAAGTTCAATGCATTCTCTGGTTAACAGCGTGCCCTACGACTCACCCTCTCCAGCATTGTACAACAAACCCCAGCCTAATGCGTATAGCCTGTCTACATCATATCCACCTCTGAATAATTGCCCGCCTCCTCAGAAGCGGTATCAAGGGACTAGCACAGCCACACCGGAATACGATACGCATCATCTTCAAGGTAACAACAGTTACGGGACGCAAGTGCAGGGTAGCCCGATTTATGTAAGTGGTGGTGGAGGCTACTCTGATTCTTTGGTGGGGATGGGGGCTTCGGTATTTGGCCTGACACATCTACCACATCCACCTCAAGGCAATATAGACTACAACGGCGCTATCACCATGGGAAACAGCCATCAGCAAGGAACGTGCGAACCAAACCCATGCACATTCACAGACCTTACACCGCACTATTCTCAGGGAAGAATTCAAGAAGCGCCCAAACTGACACATCTATAATGTCTAACAGCGTTTTCCACCACCTACAGCTGCATATATTTGGTTCATATTGGTTTCCTGACGTAGCATCAGATGAAACAACCTAGTTGTTGGTTTTACTTAGTGCATAGAAAAGGAAATTAAAGTTCCTAAAAGCTCAAATATCATGGCATCATGGGAATATGTATGTATTGTTTTGATTAAATCTGAAACAGGGTATGAGAACACATATAAGACGTTTTTTATGTGAATTTTAAGTCTTCAAAATTCTCCTCCGTCCACAATTTATTTTCTGTTTTGCATTTTGCACTTGAGGAAGGATGCATATGAACAAGATTTTTTATTCAACAGTCTTATACAGTGTGAGCTCATGTCTTTTAGGTCTTTCAAAAGTATTTATTTGTTTCCATGGACAGTAGGTTGTGTCATTTAGCCCAAATCCTCCATAATGAGTAAAAGGAATCCAGATCCGGTGATTCTTCCAGTCATGTCAGTGCTGAAACAAGTGCTAACAGGCAAAACTGTTTTATCAAAGGTCAATGTGTTCTAATATTAATCGATGTGTGCGAATGTTAATCGTGTGTTGTTTAAACAGTCGAAAGAGACAACGATCAGAAGCTTTTTATTAGTTTGAACTTTTTTTTATGTCATACATTCCATGCTTCTCCAATTCTGAAGAAATAAAAGACAGTAATTGACTTATGTATTTGCATTCATAGTAGAGGTGTTACACAACAAAGCATCAGAAAATCAGCAATATAACAATAAGCTGATAATTTGCTCAGTGCACGTCTCTCTTTGGTTCAAAATAAGCAAAATGAAAAGAAACGTATATATTATTAAAATGACTGAAAGACATTGGAATAGGAAGAGGGGGAGATAGGAGAGACAACCTAATACTGATGGATGTACCGAGTATGAGTGGTACACCATCATTTCCTGCAGTCTTGCAGTTTGTGAAATGTGCAAAAATTCCATCCATTGTAGTGACAGTCTCCTACATGCCTCCAGCAATGCCTGAGGAGAAAAAAGGCTTTAAACTCTGAAATGCTCAAGCCCAACCCTCGTTTAGACCAACAACAGTGCAATGTATAAAAGACAGATGCAACATAAGCAGTAGATAGAAAGAAAAACACATCACACACACACACACAAAAAAAAATGTCAACGCAAGATTCTATGAAAAGACTTGTAATTTGAGTCAAAATGTTGTTATTGTCATTGTAATATTCGAGATTAACACATAATTCTTAACTATTTTAAGTCTAAATTTAGCGTCTCGTTCCTTTATATCAATACTGTTGTTTCCTAATTTCACTTTACATGAAATGGCGTTAAATTAAATGACACAACCTCGTTGTGTAGTACACTGGATAAAAGGCAAATATAATTTAAAATAAAATATCCCTTTCACTAGTCTAGCCTATTTAGCATATTTAGCCTTATCATATTACATTACTTAAGTCTTAATGTTATAAATAAATGCAATACTTGGACTTTGTAGTTTTCTGTAAAATGCCCTAATATAGCTTAATGTTAGCACGAGCTAAAAGTAAATCAATTTAGGACATGTTAACCCAATATGTGGTTATGGGTTACATCGGGAAAAAACAGGGCCATGTTTTCACCGACTTGGAATGAGTGCCACCTCCCACAGAGTAACCTCTTTTCTTGGCTACTCCAGATAAGTGCTGCATAACACTACGCCGCAACGAAATTAACGTTCTTTCATTTGTCAGATTAGGCTAATATGAAAGAAACTACTTACTCTTCAACAGCAAATTACTGATCCGTGTATGTACATCTGAAAATGCCAGGTCATTTTTAGTCTGTGTTTATGAGCGAAAGAAACAGGCAAATCTCTCTAATGGAGCTTTTTCCAGCTCGTTCTACCAGGTTTAGTTCCTCGTAGAGTTAGAAGGTTTAAATGTGTTGTGGGGGCATGAGGCTGTCAGACTTTTGCCAAGTAAGATGGATCGCGTGCATGCTTCTAGAACTCTTTGTTTAGTATATAAGTACCGAAACTACAAACGACCAAAGTACTAGTTTCCCTTACGTTTAAACAATCCGGAAAAAAAAAAACTTTAAAAATGTTGATTGACACAAAATCCCCTCCCTGTGTAGAATGAAACAAAATGTAACAAAATTACTTTTAATTTAATCATAATCCAAAAGATCTATATTGAATGTCAATCGGTTCATTTAAAAAAATAACGTAACTTATGTTTACATTTTACATTCATTGATTTAACCAAAGCGACTTACCAGCTGAAACATCAGCAATATGTCGCAGAGCCAAAAACATAGTAAACATCACACAATGCCAGGTTTAAAAGTTAGATTAGGAAACAAGCTAGAGTAGGGATAAAGTGTTGCGTTATATTAACAAGATAGAGCCCATGTGACATTTTATGTGATATTAAGGTTTTTAGTGCTTACTCTAATCCTCACTGTTCAAACATTGCGGGTGTGCTCGGAAACAAAGCTTACAGTTGAAAACATCTGATATCAGGAAGACTTTTACTTCAAATATTTACTGAGAACGACGTAAGTCCCTATCGAAGAGCGAGCAAGCGACCTTCATAGTTACATATAGCAGACTTCGCATTTGCATTTTATCTTGCACGTTATTTTGTAAAAATAATAATAATAGAGCTTGATAGAATAATAATATATTTTATGATATATTTCAGTGCGATTATCTACCATCGTTGATGGCCTTTCAAAATGTTACATAAGTGGAGTTGTTTTAAGGAGCTGTAGCCCTACGTTTTTGTCTAACCGGTGTAGCCTTATCTTCAGAATCGATGGGCGAAAAGTTACATCTATAGATTTGCGTGTGGGGGAGGGGAATTTTGATTTCGATGTATTGTGCCATATTAATGGTACGAGGGGCTTGACTGAAACAGCTGTCTTTTCAAGTCAAAATGAGATAGATTTAAAAAATAAACTTCTCTATAAGTAACAGGCTAACTTATTTGGCAAATGTACTGGAGCAAAACTGATTCCCTCACATTATTTATGAAACCATTACACAGAGAGAATGCACGTGCCTGTGCAGCAGGGGCAAAGGGGAGGTTCTAATTCTTATACGCACCAGCCGCCGGTTTTGAGATTGACAATGAAGCTTCAGGGCCATTCATTGCCTTTAGCGAACACAATGACACCGATGTACATAACGGCAGTGAGCTCCCTGTTAAGAAAGGAGTTGCTCGAAGTTCTACGGATCGACTTTTCAAGCTGAATCCTTTTGAATAAACCCCAAATTGCCATTGGGTAAAGGTAATCATGTGACATGTCCTTTCCGTTCAATTTTAACCAGGTCTCCTTTTGAATTAATATTGTCAATAAGCGGTCCACACACGGACATATAAAACATAGTTTGAATGTCTTTTTTATCCACAAAGTCTGCTTATTTTAATTGAGTGCGAAAACTAGTAGCCTAAACTTCAACGAAGCCAAACTTTCCCTATCCGCGCTCTTGGATCGTGAGACAACAGGTTTACAATGAATTTCGAGTTTGAGCGTGAGACGGGTTTCATCAGTAGTCGACCATCGCTCGCGGAGTGCCTTACTTCTTTCCCCCCTGTTGACGACTCATTTCAGAAGCCATCAATCAAAAGCTCAGCGCTCACGAACCCTCACCCTCTTATCCTACCTCCTTTCGAGCAAAATATCCCAAGCTTGAGTCTCGGGATTCAGCTAGGACATGCAGGGCCCCGGCACAGCGTAGATGGGGAAGCCCACTACACGCCAAATCTCTGACCCAGGAATACCCGTGGATGCACGAAAAGAAGACTAAGAATAGAAACTGTCCTCTCACACCGACCGGCTTCTTGATTCCTACAGCGGGAGTCATTTGCTTCTCTCCAAAAGGTGAGTTTCAGGAAAACCTAAGCAAAAGACAGATGGTAAGAATTAAGGCCATTAATGTTCTGAGAGAAAATCTGAGAATCGCGGTACATCTGCACAATCCTCTCCACGATATTTACCTCATATTATTTATCATTTCCCACTTTTGTAATTGTTTTGACTCTGTAGCTTAATTCAAATCAATAAGATCTCCAGCGATCTTTCTGATGTCTGACATGTAACGGAGAATGATAGATTACTCTTGTGGCGGAAGGGGCCACTCAGGCATTCATTAGATTGTAGTCGGTATCACGCACACACGGTGATGCTGTTCGCAGTCTACAGTTTTTTTATTGGATTTTTTTCTTACAATACTTTTTAGTTCATCAGTTTGTGTTATCGCATTTTACAGTTAAGATTGCATTAACGTTGCGATAGAGGTGTTGTCATGCTCCTATATCGTATGTTTGACTAAGCAACATAACAAGTGTTCGTGTGTTCCTTTGGGGACTATTTTTTTTCAGGCTCCTCCGAGCTTCCCGATGGCGGTTTGTCTAGTGGAGAAAGAGGTTCGCGCCGCCTAAGAACAGCATACACAAACACACAGCTTTTAGAGCTGGATAAAGAATTCCACTACAACAAATACCTTTTCCGACCACGCCGTGTGGAAATAGCCGCGCTGCTTGATCTTAAGGAACGCCAGGTCAAAGTATGGTTCCAGAACCAACGGATGAAACACAAACGCCAGACCCTGACTAAAGACATCCACGGGGAGCTAAGCAAAACAACTGTCGGGGAGGATAGTGGTGCACAGAGCGACGAGGACGCTTCCATTTGTGGCCTCAGTCATGCATATTGGGCGTTGAAGATGGAGAGTCGAACACTTTTCAAAACGACCTGTCAAACCTCTCTTGGCAGTCCTGTAATGATAACGACATGCAAACTTTTAAAATGTTTTCTAACAGCTTTATGGAAAGAAGTCTAAAATATGTTTCCAGCCAGTCCCCTGCTCTGGGCAAGGGGACAATACTATGCAACCGATGTGCCTGTCCGGACAATTGCGATTCCCCGCATGTTATTGACATGACTGTGCAGGAATTGTTTTCGACCGACTCGTGTCTGTCTGATGCAGCTTCGCCAGTGCTGTACAAGTCTCTGAAAAGCACAGATGATGTTTCAACAGACTTTGATTTATTTACGGATTTTCTGACTACAGATTAATGCAAACTACTGATTATCGAAGTGGATCAGTGAACAAATGAAAGGATAAATCAGGCGTTTTAAATGATTTTTAGTTGGCAATATGCGTGTAACTGACGCGATTATGATAACATATCGAAGGTAAGCTAAGCCCTGTGCCCTGTATTTAGTAATACATAAGGCATAGGCCTAATGCATTCATAACAGAAGTATTAGTTTATATTACTTTTATTTCTGTATCGAGTGCTGCTTATTTCTGTAAAAATAAACATACTTTGTAAATTCAAATGTCAATACAATATGTTGTTCTCAAATCAACAGCAATTCCAACAACCTAGTATTTCTAAGTAGCTATATGCTAAGTCGCTACATAATATAAATCCATTATACCAGTCATAACATTTAAAAACAAATAAATAATAACCAAATTTAATGTAGGCCTACTATTAGATTCACGTCTACTGCAGTGTTCTTTGCAGAAGTCATACAAATGTGTGTGAAATGTACATTGATTTGATAATTTCACATTTGATGTTCCTCACATGTGTGATTTCCTTGCTGAAACAATATTAGATGACATGGAAAAATCAGCACTAGTTAAAACATTTTAAATATGTATTTAAACTTCTGAATGAATGTGCACTAAGAAATCGTTACTTATGAAATAGGCTGTGTTGTTGCCCATTTTTCAAATTAACAAACTGTTATTCCTACTATATTTGATATTATATATATTAATGTGTAAATTTTTCAAATCTTTAATTTAAAGTCACAATTTAAATGTCAAAACCGTGTTCAAATATGGCTTCTTATCCAGAGCTGGGCTCTTTGTCTCAGACTCTTTTCTCCGCTCCGCGTGAGGAAATGCCGAGGATGTTTCTTTCCATAACGAACTCATAAATCAAAGTCTTTCAGGCAAGTTGACAGCACCAAGACAATCACTGCCTGAGAAAAGTCTGCCCAAATAAGTGTTTTCACTCACTGTTTATCATTAAGAAGATGTTGGATCCCGAAGCACAACCCACGTGGACGGATAATAATTCATTTTTATTGGCGTTTTAACACCCGGCATTAGGATTACACAAAACAAACTACATATTTCATTGCTTGTGGCTACGCTATTTGTCTTTGTCTCTTTTAAGTTTTTTTCTTGTCCTTCTAGCCTGACTGAAATAATGTCATAGAAATGGTTTATGAACCCTAAATTAAAATACTTTTTTCAAATATTTATAATATTAATAAAATAGAATAATCGTAATGACAAAGTCACATTTTTGTTAATATATTTCTTACCCACACTTCCTATACATCTTTCCCGAATATTGTCTGTGAATGTGGCTGAACAGCTCTGCAAGATTTAGTTGGTTCTACTTTTTAAACCTCAAATGACGGATTCATAGTCATGTTTTGCTTGAAATGCATTGTTTTAAGGTTCTAATGTGTACTATGGCTCGCTACAAAATGGAGAACAGCCGCAATAAACAAACAGTAAGTGCATTTCAAGTTAACAGCTGTTATTTTTCTTGACTTGTTTGTCAGGGACCATGTTTAAAAACGGTGTGTTAAGAAGAGAGGAAAATAAATACTAGGCCGTCAGAAGGAAAAGCGCCATTTTGAGGACAAAAAATAACACTGGACGTCTCTCAAAAAACAATCTAATTTTCATCCAGAGGGGGCGCACGTCCCCCCTGCCCAACTATAGGAATACACTTTCATGTGATAACTGATGACTTTGTGACCACTGATCACAAAACATAAATCAGCAAAACAAGCAATTGTTTATTAAGGAATATGTGACAAATTTCAGCTTCATTTTTCAGAATGTTTACATAAAATGTACATGGATTTTACACAAAAATTGCTTAGGCTAAAGCATTAAATATACAGTGGGCTACAGGCTTTTTATCAAATAAGACTCAGCTTTATCAAATTACAAAACCACCCTAATGAAAAGATAAGCTATAATGAAAAAATACAATCAGCTTTATTGCCTGTTTATAATTGTATACACAAGTTGACTAAAGATGATGACTGCATAGCAACTTCACAAAGCAGCGCAGTTGACTCAAAATATAGGCCTACAATAACCCAGGAGATTGAAAGACATTCACTTTAAATTATTTCCCTGTGGTTTGGAGCTCATCTTACCTGGCGCATTTCTTCCAAATATTCCCCCACACCGATATGTTGCTGCCTGGACACTGTCTGTGAAATAACGTCCCTCTTCTGCCAGCGAATCCATCCTTTCAGTGGGGGATAAGGTGGGCCTACGTCACGTTGATCGACAAGAGGTCGGCATTTACATAAGCCTGGTCTTTAACGACAACCTGTCAGTGCAAGGCCACTCAAGAAGACAGAACAACTGATCACTGGCTGACCCAGCCCACGTGACTTTCACTGGTCATTCATATCACTAGCGCGCGGACACCCCCCAATCCACCACTGATTGAAGGAGGCAGAAGGGTGACTCGGCTCAACCCGGGTGGTGGTGCGACGTTAATCTGTCCCCGGGCCCAAAGATCTGTCACGCGCAAAGACGCCCAGGAAGATGCCACAATGAGCACATTCCTAGATTTCTCGTCCATAAGTGGTGGTGGAGATGCAGGTGGCGGGGGCTCGTGCTCAGTCAGAGCGTTTCATGGCGACCACGGACTTTCAACATTTCAGTCATCGTGTGCTGTCAGGGTAAATAGCCGCGGTGGGGATGAGAGGTACATGTCCAGTAGATCATCACAAGACGCAATTAACCCTCAGGCACACCAAGCCGACTCGTACCAGTCCCCCGGGACTCTGTCAATTAGCTACAGCGCCCATCCAAGTTACGGGACTCAAAGTTTTTGCTCCGGATACAGTCACTATGCCCTAAATCAGGATGTGGACTCGTCTGCGAGCTTTCCCCAGTGCGGCCCGCTAGTTTACTCTGGAAATATTTCCTCCACGGTTGTGCAGCACCGTCACCATCGCCATGGTTACAGTAGCGGAAACGTTCACCTCCATGGCCAGTTCCAGTACGCCTCAGCCACATATGGTAATAGTTCGGATCAGTCAAACCTAACGTTTGTGGCGGGCTGCTCAAATCCGCTATCCCCTCTGCACGTGGTGCATCACGACGAATGTTGTTTACCTCTATCAGATGGCGTGTCAACAGGGCAGACATTTGACTGGATGAAGGTTAAACGGAACCCGCCGAAAACAGGTGAGTGGCTAGAGAACTTTCACGTGATTTTGTTTTCTGGATACTGTACGAATGAAAAAGAAAACAAGTACTGACTTAATACGCTATCGCTTTGCTTTGTTTGTGTAAAATTCTGGAAACTGGTGTGATGTAATTGACAAGATTATGCATGCACACTCTCATTTATTCATTTATTTGTCGTCTCTCTGCAGGGAAAGCTGGAGAGTATGGATTTGGTGGGCAGCCAAACACTGTACGCACCAATTTTACTACAAAACAGCTGACAGAGCTAGAGAAGGAGTTTCATTTCAATAAGTACTTGACTCGTGCAAGGCGGGTGGAGATCGCAGCTGCGCTCCAATTAAACGAGACTCAGGTGAAGATTTGGTTCCAAAATCGCCGTATGAAGCAAAAGAAACGAGAAAAGGAAGGTATTTTGCCCAAATCTCAGTCCGAGACGAAGGATAGTCACGAAAAACAGGAGGATGCATCCGAAAAGTCGCTCTCCGCACCACCCACTCCCTCTCCCCCTTCCCCTTCCCCGACTGTTGATGCCTACACTGAATTAAAAGGCTCTCACGTATGTTCTGCCAACCTGTTAATGATATTGCAGTAGCCTACTGTTAGTGACTCTCGTGTCAAGGTTATGGTCAAAATCATCATGTGACATCAGTGTCATACAGAGACCTGTGCACAACTTCCAGATTTAGACCACTCAGTATTACCTGTGCTACTTTGTGTTATTGTGAAATAACTGTTAATTGTCTTAGGGCACCTTGTCAAGCACCTAGAAATAACAAGTTTCTTGTGCATTTTCATGCACAGTAATAACAAATGATGCACTTTTACACGTCTTTTGTCGGACTTGCACCACTTGTCAAAATACCTACCTCAAAAACCAAAGTAAGTAGTGCAATATATTTAAGAGATGTATTATTAAGAGAGACGAATCAATTGTACGTTTCGCCGAAGGCTTGTTTCAACACACTGAAAACTTTTCTGGACCGTGCATATGTTAACCCTGATGTTGTGTATGTGTTGTGAGTTTTGCAACATGATGCGCAACTCTTCAAAGTTGTCATCCGGTCGTACTGAGTTTTATCAGTCAAAGATAAAGACTCAAGTCTCCTTTAGAAACATGCTTTAGAAAACGATCAATATACGGGTGAATTAAATATCTAAATTAAAATTTGACTTTATTACAATTTATTGGAACACTGGTGTTTTACTCGGAGTCAATGCTGGTATAAGCCTGTCAAAACATTTCTGACTGGTAACTTTAAATAATCTACAAGTTATTTATATAACGTTTAGGTGTCCAAAGAGTTCTTTTTTTGCCTGTATACTGTTATGTTTGATTTATCGATTTGATTGTTTGCAATCCCAGATAACTTGCTCTGTGGCTCTTTAACTGATATATGCATCCGCGCGTGGTTTCATCCTCAGGGACGAAGCTATATTGGCACATGGTAAACATGTTTATCCACGAAAGAGGATGCGCAATGCTGTCACCGTCATTCGTGATGACACCCTATTGACCTGTTAGTTTATCGAAGGGAGACGTAGGACAAAAAAGAGAGAACATCGATTAAATCATCTCAACTGTTGACAAGGATGAGTCGGTCTGACCCCATTGTGTTGATGACATATCTGATTCCTCATATCACAACCTATCAGTTTTGCGTACAGTGTCTTGAAGCAGTAACAGAGCAAAATAACAAGCAGAAAGTCTGAATTACAGAACTGAAAATCAAACTTCACGTTCAAGTTGATTTCAAAAATCGTATAAATTCCTCCCCCCCCTCTCTCTCTCTCTCTCTCTCTCTCTCTCTCTCATTCACGCACTCTCAAATACAGCTATAAAGGCATGACCACACAGTTACCCATAGAGCACAGACAATATTTTCTAAGATCCACTGGCATGCTATCTTTTAAAAAAACGAATATTTTATTTTACTTCATAAAAAAAACCACTTCCTTGTGTACAGAGAGCGCGCCATTTTCTCTACCCTCACAGTGGTCTAGTTTGAGCTTCACCTTTACCTTATATCCACCTGAACATGAGGGTTGCGTGTGAGTCTGCATGGAGCCTAAATATCTCCCGGTCTCCTTGGTGCGTAAGTTCTTCTTCCTAAGGAGTGTGTCTGTTTGTTTGTGGATGTTCAAAACGATAATCGTGTTAATATCAAAGGAAAGGCAACTTTCCTTTAAATTTATAAGTAACATTTTTTTCTACATTTTCGGGCATGGGCACACCTGTGAACGCACTGAAAATGCTTGTGCACTGTCGATTTGTCCTCATGCTGAAGTGACGAAAAAAATTAAACGCGAAAGAAGGCCCTCTATGCCATTTGTATGAATTTAATAATAGGCCTAGTAATATATGTATTGTTGCATTGAGTAACCATTGCAAAAAAGTTCATAACTCGAAACAATTATCTACATTTTTGTCCAAATACAAAAAAAGAGTAACAAGATAAAAAATAGCATTAGACAAAAATGTATCTAATTATTTAAATCATATATAAACATAATAAAGAGTTAGAAGAGGTAAACGCAAATCAATTTAACATTTCCATTCTGAGATTTGAATGTCAGCCTCTTCCGTCTCTAATGACCAGATTTAAACAGGACTCGTGACTCTGAAAACATAAATGCGATTATATTCTTTGCACTTTAGGTAGGCCTATGCCAAAAACAAAAACGGGTTACAATGGAGCAAGAAACGTTAAATAAATGTTACATGTTCGTTATACGGTGAGTATGTTTATATTTTACAAAATGTAAGTCATTTTGACCGTATTTGTTAAGAGAGTAGGCTAAGTATTAAAAACTGAAATGTTACTTACATTTCTATAAAAGGGAGACATGATTATTATAATTATTATAATTACTTAAGTGACACATTTGTTTATTCATTGCGTTACTGAAATAATGATCAGGGATTAAAAAAAATATTGAAGCTCCTGACAAATCAAACTTCATAAAATATTCAGGTCTTAAGCAAGCATTTAAGAGAGCAAACTAACGAAAAGAGCGTTCGTGAAAATAGAATACGCTACAAACACAAAACAGAACTTTCCTCTATTAATTATTCCATAACAATAATAATAACAAAGCTGTTTCAATCGTTTCGTTGTAAAAATGATATTATTGTTGTAAAATGAATTATTTAAAGTAAATATTCATTAACAGTTTAATTGTTTTCGAAACCGAGGAGAGATGCGACTTTGCATTGACCTGACCCTCGAAAGAAAGCCCCGGGGTCATTGAATGCTGACTGAGCCCCGTGATTATTGTGTATAAGATTTCACACTGAACGCTTAAGTTTTATACATTTAAAACAAAAAATAATTTAATTCACAGCTCTTTATATATAAGAAACGCAATTCCCTGGGTGTGAAATGGGTTAATTAAACATAGGCACTCAGACGTCAACACAAATTAATGATACATGTCTGAAAGCCATGACGAATAGGAAGGAAAATACATAATTTTTATTTGTATTTATTTATTTTGACAGATCATTGGGATAAGAGTCATTTCATGGCATATGAGTCCGGAGTTTAGTCGTGTAGTCATTTTAACATGTGAATCTGAAAGTTTGCAACAGTTTTCTCTGTCTACATTTAAATTATTTATTATTAAAGTTTATGAATATTACCATGAATGACAGATCTTATGTAGGTGACTGACCAACACATTTATAGCCCATTTTATTTCACACAATTTCATTTCAGTCATTTTCTTTGTCTGGGTTTAGGCAGGTTGCTGAAGGTAAACCTGTTGGTCACTTTTGATTATGTGAGAGACAAACAAATGTCCAACATAAATTAATTTCATTAATTAAATTAATTCAACTTGGCAACACACATACAGCAAAAACATACTTTCTTCAAAGATCAAACTCTTTCTGACAGAATATTGTTTTTTCATATAATATTGATAACTAAAATAAATGCTCTGGACTGCAATTCATGAAAATATTTTTCAAGCATGATAGGGAAGGAATTAAAAAATATAAAACTTATCTTAAATAATTTTAGTTGTTTTAGAGGGCTTGAATGATGCTCATGCTACTTGAAGGAATAGTTCACCCAAAAATGAAAATTCAGTCATCATTTACTCTCCCTCAAGTATTTCCAAACCTGTATGAATGTCTTTGTTTTGCTAAACAAAAAGGAAGATATTCTGAAGAATGTGGGAAACAGAGCAGTTCTGGGGCACCATTGTATTTCTTTCCTACTATGGAAGTCAACGGTGCCCCAAAACAGCCTGGTTACAAACTTTCTTCAAAACATCTTCCTTTGTGTTCAGCAGAACAAAGATATTCATACGGGTTTGGAAATACTTGAGGGAGAGTAAATGATGACTGATTTTTGGGTGAACTATCCCTTTAAATTTCAGAGATTTCCTGTTGACAAAAACACTAGCATTCGAAAACATCTCAAAATGTCCATCCTTAAACAGCTAAAGATGGAACTGCCATACATGTAGAAAGCTGATAAGGAAGGTTTTACATTATAGCTGCAATTGTACTTTTAAGATGAGACGTGTTGTCTCAGCTTATAAAAGGACTTTCACTTTAGTGTAAAGCTTCCGTCCTTTCAGTAAAAGGAACTCTACTGTAATAATACAAACACAATATATACAGAATTTTACTCTCATTGTCATACATAAAGCCTGTATTTTTTATTTTTATTAATAAAAGCAAAGCTTATATAAGAAGAACATTACAGAGGGGTGTTCAAGCGAGCATCCGATGGAAAAATGAAGAAATGGGGGGTAGAGAGAGGCAGATAGAGTAAAAAGAACAGAAAGAGAGGTTCATCCATCACACATGTCTTAACCTCACAGTGACCCCAGCCTGGCAGCCAATGAGGCACCTCCCGTCTGTGCAGGAGATCGGGTAACCGTGGAGATGGACTGAATGTTTTAGCATGCTCTTTTTGTGCCGTCTGTCAACACCTCCCAGAACGTCTCACTACAACTTAACAGATGTGAAGGCCACTTGATAGAAATGACTGGAACCACAATATCTTAAATAAACCAAGCACCTCAGATTATATGCATATAAGGACACAACCATTCACATGAAGGAAAATTTAATTAAACAAAAAATTTGCTAACAAAGACTGACTGAAAACTGACTGACTTTCTTGTAAAACCTTTTTAATTTTGAAAAATCATTTGGTCACGCTTCATTTTAAGGTCCAGTTCTCACTATTAACTAACTATTAACTAGGACTTTTGCCTCAATAAACTCCTAATTAGCTACTTATTAATAGTTAATTAGATAGTTGTTAAGTTTATGTATTGGATAGGATTTTAGAATATGGTCATGCAGAATATGTGCTTTATAAGTACTAATAAACAGCCAATATGCCAGTGATATTCATGCTAATAAGCAAATGGTTTATAGTGAGAATTGGTCCCTATGCTAAAGTGTTAATAATCTTTTTGTTTACAGTACAGCCTCATGACATATATACAACGTTTGAAGTCAAAATGCTGCAAAGATTTGAAATGTGTTTTAAGGAGCTCCGGAAAATTATAGTGCTAAATCGTCATAATATTATGGAAAATTAAATTAAATAATTTGAATAAAAGGCCCTGTCAGAGCACCTGCATAAGCAACTTTCAATATGTTTAAATGATTCCAGTTCAAAATAGTTTAGGTCCTTGTGTTTTTGTGTGTGTGCTTATGTCCTTTCAATTTTCTATATCTAATTGTATTCTTACAGTGTGCAAAAAAAAAAATTACTGATGCTGATCATGTGAAAATGCCCTTGAGTGCAAAAACAGAAGAAGAGAGAAAAGACAGGTTTTGAGAAGTGGGAAGATTTCACAGTAAGTTCTTCCCTACAAGCAAAAGTGTGGTTTATCAGATAAAACCGCTTCTATTTCAAGTTCAGCTCACCTGCACCAATTAGCCCTGAGGAAATAGTCCTCCTCCCTTGCAAAGCATTCACGCACATATACAAAGCATACAGACAAAAGACCCAAATGAAAAATTATGCTCATATGCCTTTTGACAGCCTACCATTTAAACATTGTCTATGTGGATTTGTTGCAATTTGTCGTCTGTCTGACAAATTTATGTATTTTTTTTGGAGTTGTCGGATATGTAACGAAGGATATATGGAGATTTCAGCTATCACAAGATTTTGTGTAATTAGTCTATTTAAGAGACTTTTCAAGAGTCCTGCTCTAAGATTTGACAGTATACTCGCCACTGTATACACACACACACACACACACACACACACACACACACACACACACACACACACACACACACACACACACACGCACACATATATATATATATATACACACATTAAGGCACAGTCTTCAACAACAAAGATGACTGTAGGTCTAGAAGCATGTGTGTGTGATCATTTGCACATTATGGTTTAAAAATCTGCTTCTTTGCTTCCTGTTAATCCCTACTGTCACTGTCAGTGTCTCAGTAATAATTATATTCTTGTACTCAAAAGAATGGAAATGCAGCCTGGGGTCGGTATGACACTCAACTATGTTTATGAACTCAAACTCATGTCTTTTCACACACTTACTCCCTCTCACACTAAATATAATTTATAAAAAAAGAGAAAGGCAAAGATAGACAAGCTGTCAGACACTTACAGTGAAACTATGCAAGAGTAATTATCGTCTGTCCCCTCTAGGCAAAGCCAAGTCACACCTGACACACACAGCTGCATGAGGCTGGATTGAAATGCAAACTACATCTCCCACAAGGCAATAGGTGTTCATGGTTGACTGGGTGGCTTGGATATGGTGGACATGTTACTGAGCTGAATCATCACCAGGTGCTGATGTAGACTTGGAGGACAGGATGCTAGAGAAATTAAACTATTGAAGTCTTGCAGGTTTAGCTATAATAGACAAGTAGATAATTGGAAAAAGAGAGGTATTCTTAAAGGACAGTTCATACCCCCAAAAATGCTAATTTTGTCACAGTTTACTCACCCTCATGTCATTCCAAACCTGTATGATTTTTATTTTCTGTAGAGCACAGATTATTCATGTTTGAAACAACATGAGGGGGAGTAAATTATGACAGAATTTTTCCTTTTAGGTGAACTATAGTTTTAAATCTTCTAATATCTCTGCATTTGTGGTAGTAATATAGCTTGTGAAGTTTTTGTTTATGGACGGTCATGATCCTCAAAATATGTCTACTGACAAAGGAACTTTTCACATTTCCAGCTTTCATAAGCGGAAGTCATCATCATAGTTGTTTATATCACTTCTATTACTTCTAGTGTAGCATTCTTGCATTCTCATTTGCCCCAACAGCCAAAAGTAAAAAAAGAAAGCACAATTGCGGTCTATGGATTTTCAAAAGAGGAGAACGTTTTGAGAGATTGATTGTGTTGGTCAAAAGAAAGATGGAAGTCAAGTTTACTGTCACTCCCTCAGTTTTTGTATCAAAAACACTCACAGCAGCATTAACTAGTTTATGTTATTAAATTCCAAGGCAAAAATCCACAACGTATAGTGTTATAAATGTACAGTAATAGTTTCGTGAATAAAAACACAAGAACATTTTTCAAAATGTATGATGATTATAACATTGAAATTGTCTGTCAAAAGGGTCCATATGAAATGATCAACTGCTGAAAAGACTGAGATTAATAGAAACCTTCTGGCACCGTCTTGTCACTTATGGCTAAACTATGAATTGAGCCAAGGGTTGTGCCATTTAATCCTACAGACAAATAGCTCATGAGGATGAGTAGACCAGAAATGCATTTCTGCTATTTTGTTTAGTGCTGGACCACAAAGCCTCAGTAGGCCTCTCGTCTTTAGATACTTTGCATAGGCAGCCTAGGTATATATGCAGATCCTGACCTCTTTGGGCTTTTAGGCTCACACCTGTGCACTATTATCTCCCCACATTATAATTTGTGCAACAGCGGCTTAGTAATTCCCAGTACAAGGCAGCATTTAATGACAGAGCTGTCTTTACTCTGACCATCACTGCCGGACGCTGGCAGGGATCATTCCACCGGAGCGTGACGTGTCACCCATGTGTCTGTGTGGCCGCTGATGTGATCTTTAGTCCCCTCATGATCTATAGACTGGCATTTTGGTCGCTCAGACACCAGACCCCAGTGTGCATGCTAAACACTCTGTCAGCCAATATACTGACAGGAACTTAACGCAGTCACGGCAATACTGAGACAGGGCAGGGAGAGGCTGAAGACACAAGCGCCAATAGCCAAATGGCAGCTGGCTGCACAAGTCAAATTATTTGAATGAGGTCAAAAAAAAATACCTTAAACTTCAGTTTAAACAATATTACATAAAAATGCATTTCTCAGATCAGTCCATTTTTTTGATAAGTATATTAATCAGTAATGATTATTTTTTAGGACAGTCTATTATATTTCTGCTTAAATACAAAAGAAGAATATCATGTGGAACAACAGAGGGAATGCAATCATGATAAACTTTTTAAAATTACAGATCTATATGTTTGAGTTTTTAAACCATTTCTCCTTGTAATCATTTGTTTTTATTGTGTGCCTATGAAGTAAAGCTAGAGCACGTTGTCTTCTGAAATGTCCCTGTGTTTTGATATGCATTTAAAACAGCATTCAAAGCAAAATATATACTGTAGCCTATATGTGGAATATATATTAGCATACAGCAAAAACAAGTACATCTAATCATTGCACACTTTGAGTAATCTCATTAAATGGCCAAAAAATTGAACATCAGTGAACACAAGACATTTAAAACCTATAAAAATGATGTTGCGTTTGATGTTTTATGAGCAGGACTGTAACAGGGCGAATGAGACGTGAGACATGCAGATCCATTTGCAAGCTTTATTCCAAGACGTGGTCAAAAACACAGAGGGGGTCAAAACATCAGTAAATAGCTATAACACAGGCAAGACAAAGAGTAATCCTAGGCCAAGTGTGGGTCTTTGATCGGCAAACAATATCCAGAGGGCTTGAGAAGAGGGGTAGTCCAATAACATGAGCAATAGTCCAAATGAGTTACAAACAGAGTCCGAACGGGCGAGACAAGGGTTAATATACACAGGCAGGAATCAGGAAACAAGGCAACATGAAATGACTAGACTAACTGGAAACTAGACTCAGTAAAGCAGCTATCACTAGGTGAGTGGTAAACACAGAACAATACTAGAGACTAAACAGAAACACAGAATATCTCAGTAAGGCAGCTAACACTAGGAGAGTGCTAAACACTAGAACAATACTCGTTCTGAAACGTCTGAAAGAAGTCCAAGGCTTGTAAAGCATGACTGAATGGATTCAGCTGTATAATCAGTGCCTTCAGCTGTGTGTGTGCAATCAGTGCAATGGATCATGGGAACTGTAGTCCGGAGTAGGGATGTGTGGATCAATCCTAAAGTATCGATACTTTCGATACTGATGTTGTATCGAAAGGATCGATCCTCGTATAAAAATATAAATTCTAAATAGCTTTTTTTTTTAACCACTAATTTTATTTATCAAGAAACTTGTTGCATAAAATAAGCTTTTAAAGTAGAAAAATAGACTATATTAGCGAATAATTGTGTTGGATAGAGCTATTTCTCCTGCTCATCGGAAGACATGCAAATGCTGAAAGACAGAAGCAATCAATCACAGACAGCGTTCGCTGCAGATGCATGGCTCACAGTGCTGGTTCAAATAGGACTGCGTTTCCCAAAAGCATCAGAAACATAAGTAGATCTTAAGAAACCATTGCCACATTATTACATTACTACATATCATCATTATATATTAAATTAATAAAAAAAAGCATCACAGTTTTCACTCAAATATGAAGCAGCGATAATCAGAAATATTTCAGTAAATAATGTTAGAATAATTTCTGAAGGATCATGTGACACTGAAGACTGGAGTAGTGATGCTGAAAATTTAGCTTTGACCCAGATGCATTTAAAACTATATTTTAAATATATTAAAATAGAAAGTAGTTATTTTTAATTATATTTCACAATGTTGCTGTTTTTACTGTATTTTTGTTCAAATAAGTGTAGCCTTGGTAAGCATGAGACTTATTAAAAAAATATTACTAAATATTAATAACCCCAAACTTTTGTACATGTAATATTTATTTTAAATAGGCTGGTTTGTGCAAGTAAATTTATTTAAAATGGTTGTTGAAAGTTCAAATAGATTATGTTATGTTCTGTAATTGCCGTTAATAAATCTGATAGAAAAAATATGCTAAAGTTTCACCTTTTGACCTTTTACAAAAATCAATCATGGTTTTATTATAGTAACCACAGTTTACCACAGCATGTGTAGTAAAACTGCAGCAACCACACATTTACTATGGTAATAATAATAATAATAATAGATTTTAGTACTTATGTAACACCATGTTTATTTTTCTTGAGGTACCCTCAAAGGTACACCTTATCTAACCTTAAAACATGTATACTTGTATGGTATGCTCCCTTTAAGGGGTATAGGTGCACCTTTGAGATTACTGCACCAGTAAATGGCTAAAATACAATTTTAGTATACTTTATTTCTGAGTGTAAACAAAATATGTATTTAATACATATTCTACTGTCTTTATATAGTAAACAGAAATTTCCCCCAAGTATGATGTTGAAGATATGCTGGGAAAACAGATCCTCAGATGATCATAAAAGGATTGAAGGACGGCTGTCTTTTAATCAATCTGCAACCCACATAGTCACACAGTTACAATCAAATATTATTTGTTTTCCCTTTACTTCTTACCGCATTATAAAAATACAATAATTATTTAGAGGATTCAAAATATTTGATCATTTTGATTAAATAGCTAATTGTTTGCAAACTGTGAATGCACATATTGTTTTGACATCATGCTGACATCTTCGCATGCCTACCATCGTTACCATGCAAACAGAACACTTCAAGTTTAGTGTAAAGTGTAGTATTTGTCTTCAGGGTACTAACTCCATTTACGTTCAGCTGATTCCTAACATTCCTAATGAAAATCCTTTTAGGATAAAATTTTAAATGAATAACTCTGAACAACAAAATAATATATGCACATAATAAATTATCATAAAAAGAGAAAACATGAATAACTTCCCGAACAATGTAAGAACTGTTTGCCTGTCACAAATAAGAACTCATAAAGAATATTCTCTGTGTTTTGTAGGTTTTATGTTTCATAACCATAAACTAACATTCTTGAAACGTTCTAGGAACAAAAAAAAACTATTCCAGCAACTATAAAATATATTGATAGATATAGATAGTTTTGGATAATTTTGTTATGTATTTTAGTTTTTATTTTGTATTTGTTCGAGTTCTCTTGATTGTTTTTATTATTGCTTTATGGATTGTGTTATGTGCTTTTCCATGTATTTTAATCATATTTCTTTTCAGGGTGACTTGTAGAATTCTGCAGGGACCATGGATGAAAAATAACCTTTGGTTAATTCTGGTTCATTTACAGAAATGTTTTATTAATGTGCAATGTCCATATTAACTAAACAAACTAAATAAATAAATAAAACAATTAGCTGGGGAACGAGAGTATTTTTTAGTCACTCTAAATAGTCTTGACTTGTTTGTAAGTCTATGTTAATGACTAATTGTATATTTGTATTTTTATATTAAAATAGTGTATTTTGACATGCATCACAATGGATTTACTATGGTCAAAATACACAAAACTTGAATGGTCTCCCTTTCCTAAATACATATACAATGACATTGGAAGTTTCAGTAATAATATGACCCCTGAACTACAAACGTTGTTAATTTTCATGTCAGAAATCTGGTCAACTTAAATCTTTAAGTCCTTTTCTATGTTTTGCATGTGAATAAGGGTTGGAGAAATGGACAGGGTGTGTGTGTCCATTTCAGTGCCTTTGGGGCCATTTGTCCGTCCCTCCATTGACACGTCCATAGAACTGGGAAGTGATCTAAATGCGTGGAGGTGTGCACGCACATGTCTGAGCCTTGGGTCAATACAGCCCTCATCAGGGATTCCTCGGCTCGAGCGTTTACATAAACAGCCGCTTAGTGGGATTAGCATGGTGTTAGCCTGTTAGCTTAGCGACGTAAACAGCGGTTTAATCCATCCTCAATCTCTCAGGGGCTGACCAAAATGACTGAGATCCCATTAGGTTAGGATATTTTTTTATCATCTTTAGGTCACTGGTTCACATCACGATTAAGAGGGCATATTTAAACGGCCTGTTTGGTAAATGCAATCACAATTTGAAATGTTTGTTAACATCCCAGTTACAACATCTTACCAATAAGAAGTATATTTAGCTCAACAATATCATACAAAGCACATTCAAACATTTGTATTTAATACATATTCTACTTCCTTTATATAGTAAACAGAAATTTCCCCAACTTACATGATGTTGAAGATATGCTGGGAAAACAGATCCTCAGATGATCATAAAGGGAAAAGGTGCTAAGTATCGTTCTCAAGACTGATATTGTGTGACAGGCCAACACGAGACAGAGTTAAATTACATTTTCTTCTGCAGGAACATCTTAATTATTGAAAGTATGCACTGTACAATCAACACCACACCTCTGAAAGAGTTTCAAAGGAGAATTTTTTCAAAGCCCTGCAGCCACATATAATGCAGAGACGGAGGTAATGTGTTTTGTACATTATGGTGACCCACAAGTTTGCAGCTGTGATGTCTGATACCTTAAGGGCATGTCTCATTTCAACCTCTCTTTGTCTTTTGAATGATTATTCGTTGTTGTGTATTTCAAGCACGGAAAATATCTCTTTACTGTGGTTTACTTTGGAGACCCTTGTTTCGGCTCATAGAAAGACTGGGTTTTAAGGAATATAGGCCATTATAAAAACGGAAAGACGTGAATAAGCTGGATTATCCAGTATTTTATAGCATTTTCATTTACTTCTAATTTTCATATAGTAATATCAGTATTGAGTGCTAAGACTAAGACGCTATAAATGTGACAGTAATAAATTTGAAGATTTTATCATCTTTCTCTGTCTCTCATTATCTTTCTTTCTCGTGTTCAACAGGCACACACGACATATCACAGCTCTTGACTACTGTTATTCATGAAGTGGAATGCAGAGACTGCATGTCAAAGATTGCCAACAAGCCCGGAGCTACAGTTTCCCTTACACTTCCTATTTTGTTCAAAGTATATGTAAATGTTTTGTTGTGCTTTGCCAGTTTTTGGATGTTTTGTGTGCATGTGTCCATGTGGGTACTGTTTTGTAAAGATGAGATCCAGCATGCCCAGCGAACCACAAAAGGTCATTACTCCAGTGGGACATGACCTGAACAAACATTTAGTTTTCTGTATTTTAACCATACCAGTTGATAAAGATAACACAATGCCAAATCACTTGTTATATATACAAAGAAATAGTATTCAATATACTGTCTTATTCCAGCCTGCCCCAGATATACCAACAAGTTACTACCAAAAAAAAAACCTGTACAAAATATGTTTTCAGGGGGTTTACTGGCTGTATCCGCTATACCTAACAAATACCAGGAAACTGTAGGCTTTAAGTTACAAAATGTGATTATGAACATCAGACGTTATGTTTATAATACCATCAAACCACCTCCAGAACAACCTAAATTTGTTAAAACGTTAATATTTTCTCACAAATTCTGTTCTAAAATACCACAGACTGGAGGAGAGTACAGTGAGAGAGCACTACTGCCCCTTGTGTTGACAATACATCATAACAACAAAGATCCTTTGAACGCTTTGTAAATGAAGCATCGGTATTTTATGCTCCATATAAACAGGTTGTGTGCTGCTAGGGGTAACAGACATGTAAGTCGGATGTATCTACATGTTCATTCTCATCAACAAACACATCCTCTCACCCATAATATTATCTGTTGTTTATGAAAGCAACATATTGGCCTCATAGAGGTAGACACCTCGATCTTACACAACGGGATGTTGTCTTTTATATATGTGTGTGTGTGTGTGTGTGAGAAAAGAGTGTTTTCATGTGAACAGAAGGAAATACAGGTAAGTTCAAGGTGTGTATGTGTGTGTAAGAGAGAGAGAGAACAAAAGCATAAAAAATGCAGGAGATGATAATATGAAATATATGCTAAAACATCATGTAATCTGTAAAAACAGGACAATAACTTGTAAATAAAAAGTTATTTAAAACACAATTAAAATACACCAATTAAATATATATTTTTTTAATTTTCTACCGCACCAAACTAAATCGACTTCTGACTTAAGTCCAAGGACATACAGAGGTTGTAAAAAGACCAGTGTGAAGGTCTCTGTTTATATCCCAGCTCTCCCCCTCATGTAGTCTATAATGGCTTGTCTGTGGAACGCATATGTTGGATCATACTGTGAAGTGACCAGCTTGTGTTTTGAAGGCATC